>MJHO01000006.1:0-28028 GCA_002076135.1 Xerophyta viscosa | reverse complement strand
GCATTTCGATTTGCTGGATTTGTTGTTTGTGTCTACTTTGCGCTTATGGAGCGTCGGAGACATGGGTGGAGACACCATATACCCAGTGGGGTCAATTGCGACCCACCCAAATACTGTGACACTGAGGCACCAAGGCGGTGACAATCTTGCTCGGCGGCGGGATCAAAAGCCGGAGGCAGAGCAATCAAGGGAGGCGGAAATTCAGTCGGCTGGAAAAATATGGTCGGGAGAGAGAGCATTGGAAACGGGCGAGGAGATTGATTTATATAGAGATTGAGGCCTTGTAGCTAATTGGGCTCTGATATTTTATTTTCGGCCCACATTGATGCTGATTTCTAATATTCGCTCCTCGAACGTGTAAAACATTTGTCATGGAATACTAAATATTAAAAAAAAATACTTAAGAAAAATAAATATATGTTCTGTTCTAAATATATAAAATAATGTTATAAAATACATGCTTAAGTTTTATACAATGTTCGCGATATTATCTTATATATTTTATGTGATATTTTAGGTAAGAAAAATAATATACCATTCAAATTTATACACTTTTTTTGTTAACATTATGTTAATTCTTTTGTTTGTTTGAAATATTTATACTATGTATTAACAACACAATTATTCATATAACGTTTAAGTTTGATTAGTTATAACTATATTTATTAAATATATTATTTAGTTATTTGTAAGAAATTTTTTAATTCATTGCTTGAATTTCACGGATATAAATACATAATAAAATATATTAACTCAAAATTAATTATTTGCTATATTATGTTAATATATTTATACATACACCACAAGGGGCGGGGAGATTGATTTATAACGCTGAAATGGGCTGGATGTTTATTTTTGGCCCGCTTGAATTTGGATTTCTGCCATTTGCTCCTTCAAAAATGACGCATTTAAAAAAAAAAAAAAAAGATACATACCATATATGTTCTAATCTAAAATATATACAATTATATTTTACAAAAGTACCACTAAAAGATAATTGGTTATTTAGGATCAAGATGTAGATATCTTCATGGAAGTGAATGAAGATAATAAAAAAATTGATATAACCCGTTCTGAACCGCCACGTGTCGTGATGCTGATACGCCTTGAATAGGAAGGCGGGTCAGACCCGAAGTGAAGATCCGGAATGTAAACAAACATCTACCCGAAGTAGACATCAAGGCTTTTACTGGTTTTACTGGAACATG
Organism: Xerophyta viscosa; assembly: GCA_002076135.1. Classification (NCBI taxonomy): domain Eukaryota; kingdom Viridiplantae; phylum Streptophyta; class Magnoliopsida; order Pandanales; family Velloziaceae; genus Xerophyta; species Xerophyta viscosa. The sequence goes on along the minus strand of MJHO01000006.1, from coordinate 26,820 downwards.
TACTGACAACGGTCGACTCCCGACATTTACTTCGGTAGCGATTCTACCCGAGGTCGACTCCGGCAGATCGTGGGAAGTTGGACCGTTACCTACAGACGCGGGGAAGTCTTTATGGGAATTTTAACCGACGCTGTCTTCGTGAACCCTAATAAAAGCTCATTAAGATAGGTAGTTAATGAGTCGTGATTATTAGGCAATTAAGGAAGGAAGCTCGAAGGTCGCCCGGGCTTGGGGAAGGTCCTTCGAGATAGCTATATAAGGCATGGGAGAACTCCAAAAAAGGGGTTGGCTGAGAGAGTGACTGAGAGACCTATTTTGTAATAGAGAGATCTGTATTCATTTGAATTCTTAGTGGAAATTGTTCCATCGTTGGCATTACGTGACAGCCCGTGGTTTTACCTTGTTCTCAAGGGTTTCCACGTTAAAATCGTCTGCGTCTTGTGCAATTTTTATCTGTTTCTGACCTTAGTCTTCACTGCTTTTGAACACTTTATTGATCGGTCGAGGACCAGCTCGATCAATTGGCGCCGTCTGTGGGGAGATCATCACAAAAGCAATGGCTAGGAAGAGAAATGCAAACCGCAATATTAGCAGAGACGATCACAGATCGTTGGAAGAGCCCAGCGGAGAGGCCATGGCGCAATCTTCAAACGGAACTGAATCACCAGAACCTGCTGCTGAATTACAACCGCAAGAAGCTCCGATAACTATGGACGGAGTTCGCGAATTGCTAAGGGAGGAGTTGCGTAATCTCCTCCAATCACAACAGACGACCGCGCCGGCGAGGATACCGGCGAAGGAAAGGTTGTCCCATCATGCTGGAGAACCCCAGCAAGGACCTAATCATAACTCCCCCAACCAAGACCGAGTCTCGGCGTTCAGCAGGTTAGGGCCACCCCCTATCCAACAACGTCTGGGCAGCCACGGTGCACGGTTGGCGAGGGAGAAAAGACAAGAGCAGCAGCCAAAATCTGGGGGTGGAGCACGAGCAGCACCATCCAAAGGAGCACGTCCGGAAGAAGTGCTTCCTTTGGACGAATCGACAGGAGAGACGGAAGCCGGAGCTGAAGGAGTCTCGCGTCCCCGAGAGAAGGATGCGGCCGCAGTACCAGGACTTCCCCCGAGACCCAATGGAGTAAAGTCCGTATTGACTCCACCAAGTAATTTCGCCCGAGATCCAAATTCACCATTCTCGGTAGCAATCCAAGATGCACCATTACCGCAAAACTTCAAACCACCAAAAATATCGAAGTACAGCGGCAAGTCTTCACCAAAGGCCCACGTATCATGCTTCATGGCTGTCATGAAATTCACGGGGTACAGCGAAGCCGTATACTGTCAAGCGTTCCCCATGACGTTGGAGGGACCCGCTCAAACCTGGTTTACCGAGTTGAGGTCAGGGTCCATCAACAGTTGGGAAGAACTCGTCGACATATTCCAGACGAGATTTTTTGCGAGCTCAGAATTTCTTAAGGACTCAGAAAGTCTGCTGAACGTCACTCAGAAGGAAGGAGAGACGCTGAAAAAATACTTCAAAAGGTTGTTGAAGAACAGCAGAACATGAAAGATATAGACCTAAGTTCGCACTGATGGCGTTGAAGAGAGGGTGAGACATCGTCAACTGATGTACGACTTTCACACCAACCCGCCAGAGACTTTGACTCAGGCGTACGAGAAGGTCAGGCTTACTATAGAGGCCGAGGAGAGAGAACAAGAGCTCACCAAAGGGGGCAAAAGACAGAGGGAGGACAAGAAAGAAAGCGACCGAGGTGAAGATCGCTCTACTAAAAGTCGGGATGAAAACCGAGGAGGATATGAACCCAAGTACCGGTATTACACTCGGCTAAACGCGTCACCTCGGGAAATTTTGGCTGTAGTTGAAACGAAACGTCGGTTACCACAGCCCCACCCGATATCGACGCCAACCAATAAACGAGATAGATCAAAATATTGCGACTTCCATCGGACGCACGGGCACCTCACAAACCGATGTCTACAACTTCGCGACATCATTGAAGGATTTGTCCGGAATGGGGAATTGCAAGAGTTCCTCGAACAAGGGAGAAACCAAAGAAACGCACCGACACAGAGGCCGCAGGCAGGAGCCCCACAGGAGGCAGAACCCCAGCATCAGCAAGCTAGGGCTGACATAATACATTTTATTGCTGGGGGTCCTGGTTCGGGGCAGCCAAGTAGGAAGAGGAATCGGTCATCATCACAGGAGGTGATGCAAATCAACCGAGGTGCTACCGATCAAGAAGAGAGACAAGTCATAACGTTCACCGATGAAGAACTCGTCCCGGTAGAAGCACCACATGACGATGCTCTACTAGTCTCCATGATAATGGCAAATCGGGAAGTCAAGCGAGTCTTTATAGACACTGGGGCATCCTCCAATGTTTTATTTTACGACGCATTTCTGCGGATGGACCTCGGGGAAGACACCCTGCTACCCATCGATACTACTGTGTATGGACTGGGGGGACCCAACATCGTTCCCCGAGGAAAGATAGACATGCTGGTCACCGTGGGCGATGAGCCGAGATTGAAGACGGTGTCGGTGACATTCCTGGTTCTAGACATTCCATCGGCGTATAACGTGATTTTTGGTCGCCCCGGAATCAAAAAATTTCAAATGGTAGTCTCTCTCCCGCACCAGAGGGCTAAGTTCAAAACAGCCCGAGGTGTCGGCGAGGTACGAGGCGATATCGAGGAAGCGCGGCGATGTTACAAAAATAGCCTGAGAAAAGAAGAAACACTCCCGATCGATGTGCTCGATGTCAGGGAGAATGAGAACAAGATCGGTGAACCTGGCGATACGACATGCAAGGTCCCGCTTAACCCGGAGGACTCAGAAAAATGTCTGCAAGTCGGAGTAAAATTGCAGGGGCAGGAATTTGAAGATATCGTGGCATGTTTGCGGGACAATGCCGACCTATATGCGTGGAAGCCCTCTGACATGCCTGGACTGGGTCCCGAGGTAATAACTCACGAACTGAACATTGACCCATCTTTTAAGCCTGTGAAGCAGAAGAAGAGGAGCTTCGCTCCTGAGAGAAGTCGGGCGATCAAGGTGGAGCTAGAGAAGTTGCTGGATGCCGGGTTTATTCGTGAAGTCAAATACCCGGAATGGTTGGCCAATGTCGTCCTGGTCAAAAAATCATCCGGAAAGTGGAGGATGTGCATCGACTACACCGACCTGAACAAGGCGTGTCCGAAGGACAGTTATCCGCTACCCCGAATTGATCACCTGGTGGACGCGACAGCGGGACATGAGTTACTCAGCTTCATGGACGCTTTCTCGGGGTACAATCAAGTGAAGATGCATCCGGATGACGAGGAGAAGACCAGCTTCATCACCGATTATGGCACATATTGCTATACAGTGATGCCTTTCGGTCTCAAGAATGCTGGGGCAACGTTTCAACGGGGGATGGACATAGTGTTTGAGCCATTGCTCGGGAAAACTGTAGAAGCCTATGTGGACGACATCCTGGTAAAGAGCAAACACAAGGAAGACCACGCAAGAGACCTCCGAGCTGCTTTCGAATTGATGAGGAAGTACAACATGCGACTCAACCCTGAGAAGTGCGCATTCGGAGTGTCGGCAGGAAAATTCTTGGGATACATGGTCACACCTCGTGGCATTGAGATCAACCCCGACAAAGTGAAAGCTGTTTTGGAGATGCCAGAGCCGAAGAATGTGACTGAAGTACAGAGGCTAGCCGGGAGAATCACAGCTCTAGGGAGATTCATGTCGCGCTCGGGAGACCGATGTGCGCCATTTTTCAAAGTTCTTAGGGGAGCCAAAGGAAAGATCAGCTGGAGTGAAGAGTGCAGCCAGGCGTTTAAGGAATTGAAGGCTTTCCTCACAGAACCTCCACTATTGGTGAGTCCCCAACTGGAGATCTCTTTTTACCTGCTCTCCTCCGTGGCGTTGAGTTCTGTCTTAATTCGTGAGGACAACGGAGTTCAGAGGCCGGTGTACTACATCAGTAAAATCCTTAAAGACGCCGAGACCAGATATACGGCAGCGGAGAAGTTAGCTCTGTCATTGGTGATTACATCGCGGCGGCTCCGACCCTATTTTCAAGCGCATACCATATGTGTCCTCACTAATCAGCCACTTCGCCAGATTTAGCTAAACCGGAAGTTTCGGGAAGATTAACGAAGTGGGCTGTCGAATTGCTGGAGTAACTATACAATACCTGCCAAGGCCGGCAATCAAAGCTCAAGTACTGGCAGATTTATTGTGGAGATGTCGACCCGGTGGAATTGCCAAAAGATACTGCATCACCCGCACATCAGAAAGAAATCCTGGATCCTTTACTCAGATGGATCTTCCACCGCAGAAGGTAGTGGAGCTGGGTTAATACTCACGAGTTGGGGGGCTCGGAGTACGCCCTGAAATTTTGTTTTCCTGCTGTATATCAGAATACGAAGCCCTCCTCGCTGGAGCCAGGATTGCATGGCAGCTTGGAGCAATTCGGTTGAAACTCTTCACCAAGCTCTGATACCATAAAAACTGTCACGACCCGCGACCTGGGCCCGCGACGGTTAGGAAAGAAACACAATTCAAGAAATATCGCGATGCGGAAACTCATGCTAAATAGATCACGAAAACAAGGATTGAGCCGAGCCCGGGACTATCGACACCGGCGAGTAACCACGGAGGAGGTGGAACCTGCCTCGGGCGCCGACTAAGCTTGTCAAAGATCCTAAGATATCAATCTCCTCCATTGACATCAAAGTATATAGGACAATCTTATGTCCTAAACTTAAAACATTTGTGATAAATACTTGGAAAGACGTTTTTGGAAATACCGGCTCAACCTGTATTTTTCTAGAAGATTCGAAGGTGCTAAACCTCTTAAATATATTTATACAAGACCCTAAAAGCATCGAAAGTATTTTCGGAAACCATTTAAATGGAAATCGATTTGCGAATTCCAGAGAGTTTTCGATCGACCGAAGGTTGAGAACCGGTCGACCGATAATCAACCCGAAGGCACAAATACCTGCTGTAACAGTTTCGGTCGACCGACCGATAATATCGGTCGACCGAAAATATCATAAATCAGAAAAATAGTTGATATAACCCCGTTCTGGACCGCCACGTGTCGTGATTCTGATATGCCCTGAATAGGAAGATGGGCCGGACCCGAAGTAAAGACCCAAGGTGTAAACAAGTATCTACCCGAGATAGACATCGAGGCTTTTACTGTGACATATACCAAGCACGGCCGACTCCCGACATACACCTCGGTAGCGATCTTATCCGAGGTAGACACCGGTAAGTCATAAGAAGTTGGACCGTTACATGCGCGTGGGGAGGAATGTAACCGACGCACTCTTTATGATTCCTAATAAAGGTTCATTAAGATAGACAGTTAATGGGTTGTGGTTATTGGGCCATTAAGTGAGGAAGCTCAAGGGTCGTCCAGGCCTAGGGAATGTCCACCACAATGGCTATATAAGGCAGAAAATAACTCCAAAAAAGGGGTTGGCTGAGAGGAAGACTGACATTCGATTCTGTAATCAAGAGACCTGTATTCAGATTACTCTTAGTGAAATCATTTTATCGTTGGCATTACGTGACAGCCCGTGGTTTTACCTTGTTTTTCAAGGGTTTCCACGTTAAAATCGTGTGTGTCTTGTGTGACTTTCATCTGCTTCTAATCCTAGTCTTTATCGTTTTTGAACACTTTATTGATCGGTCGAGGACTAACTCGATCAATTGGCGCCGTTGTGGGGACAGATCATCACAAAAATAATGGCTAGGAAGAGAAATGCAAACCGCAATGTTAGCAGAGACGATCGCAGATCGTTGGAAGAGCCCAGTGGAGCGGGCACACAACAATCTTCAGACGGAAATGAATCACCAGAACCTGCTGCTGAATTACAACCGCAAGAAGCTCCAATAACTATGGATGGAGTTCACGAATTGTTGAGGGAGGAGTTGCGTAATCTCCTCCAATCACAACAGACGACGGCGCCGGCGAGGATACCGGCGAAGGAAAGGTTGTCCCATCATGCTGGAGAACCCCAGCAAGGACCTAATCATAACTCCCCCAACCAAGACCGAGTCTCGGCGTTCAGCAGGTTAGGGCCACCCCCTATCCAACAACGTCTGGGCAGCCACGGTGCACGGTTGGCGAGGGAAAGAAGACAAGAGCAGCAGCCAAAATCTGGGGGTGGAGCACGAGCAGCACCATCCAAAGGAGCACGTCCGGAAGAAGTGCTTCCTTTGGACGAATCGACAGGAGAAACAGAAGCCGGAGCTGAAGCAATCTCACGTCCCCGAGAAAGGGACGCAGCCGCTGCACCAGAACGTCCTCCGAGACCTAACGGAGTAAAATCGGTATTGACTCCACCAAGCAATTTCGCCCGAGACCCAAATTCACCATTCTCGGTAGCAATCCAAGATGCACCGTTACCGCAAAACTTCAAACCACCAAAAATATCAAAGTACAGCGGCAAGTCATCGCCAAAGGCCCATGTATCATGCTTCATGGCTGCCATGAAATTCACGGGGTACAGCGAAGCCGTATACTGTCAAGCGTTCCCCATGACGTTGGAGGGACCCGCTCAAACCTGGTTTACCGAGTTGAGGTCAGGGTCCATCAACAGTTGGGAAGAACTCGTCGACGTATTTCAGACGAGATTTTTTGCGAGCTCAGAATTTCTTAAGGACTCAGAAAGTCTGCTGAACGTCACTCAGAAGGAAGGAGAGACGCTGAAAAAATACTTCAAAAGGTTTTGTGAAGAACAGCAGAACATGAAAGATATAGACCCTAAGTTCGCACTGATGGCGTTGAAGAGAGGGGTGAGACATCGTCAACTGATGTACGACTTTCACACCAATCCGCCAGAGACTTTGACTCAGGCGTACGAGAAGGTCAGGCTTACTATAGAGGCCGAGGAGAGAGAACAAGAGCTCACCAAAGGGGGCAAAAGACAGAGGGAGGACAAGAAAGAAAGCGACCGAGGTGAAGATCGCTCTACTAAAAGTCGGGATGAAAACCGAGGAGGATATGAACCCAAGTACCGGTATTACACTCGGCTAAACGCGTCACCTCGGGAAATTTTGGCTGTAGTTGAAACGAAACGTCGGTTACCACAGCCGCACCCGATATCGACGCCAACCAATAAACGAGACAGATCAAAATATTGCGACTTCCATCGGACGCACGGGCACCTCACAAACCGATGTCTACAACTTCGCGACATCATCGAAGGATTTGTCCGGAATGGAGAATTGCAAGAATTCCTCAAACAAGGGAGAAACCAAAGAAACGCGCCGACACCGAGGCCGCAGGCAGGAGCCCCACAGGAGGCAGAACCCCAGCATCAGCAAGCTAGAGCTGACGTAATACACTTTATTGCTGGGGGTCCTGGTTCGGGGCAATCGAGTAGAAAGAGGAATCGGTCATCGTCACAGGAGGTAATGCAAATCAACCGAGGTGCTGCCGATCAAGAAGGAAGACAAGACATAACATTCACTGATGAGGAGCTTGTCCCGGTAGAGGCGCCACATGACGATGCTCTACTGGTCTCCATGATAATGGCAAATCGAGAAGTTAAGCGAGTCTTTATTGACACCGGGGCATCCTCCAATATTTTATTTTATGACGCTTTTCTGCGGATGGACCTCGGGGAAGACGCTTTACAACCCATCGATACTACTGTGTATGGGCTGGGGGGACCCAACATCGTTCCCCGAGGAAAGATAGATATGCTGGTTACCATGGGCGATGAGCCGAGGTTGAAGACGGTGTCAGTGACATTCCTGGTTCTAGACATTCCCTCGGCGTATAACGTGATTTTTGGTCGCCCCGGAATCAAAAAATTTCAAATGGTAGTCTCTCTCCCGCACCAGAGGGCTAAGTTCAAAACGGCCCGAGGTGTCGGTGAAGTACGAGGTAATATCGAGGAAGCGCGGCGATGTTACAAAAATAGCCTGAGAAAAGAAGAGACACTCCCGATCGATGTGCTCGATGTCAGGGAGAATGAGAACAAGATCGGTGAACCAGGCGATACGACATGCAAGGTCCCGCTTAACCCGGAGGATTCAGAAAAATGTCTGCAAGTCGGAGTAAAATTGCAGGGGCGGAAATTTGAAAATATAGTGGCATGTCTGCGAGATAATGCCGACCTATACGCGTGGAAACCCTCCGACATGCCTGGACTGAGTCCCGAGGTAATAACCCACGAACTGAACATTGACCCATCTTTTAAGCCTGTGAAGCAGAAGAAGAGGAGCTTCGCTCCTGAGAGAAGTCGGGCGATCAAGGTGGAACTAGAGAAGTTGCTGGATGCCGGGTTCATTCGCGAAGTCAAATACCCGGAATGGTTGGCCAATGTCGTCCTGGTCAAAAAATCATCTGGAAAGTGGAGGATGTGCATCGACTACACCGACCTGAACAAGGCGTGTCCGAAGGACAGTTATCCGCTACCCCGGATTGATCACCTGGTGGACGCAACAGCGGGGCATGAATTACTCAGCTTCATGGACGCTTTCTCCGGGTACAATCAAGTGAAGATGCACCCAAATGATGAGGAGAAGACCAGCTTCATCACCGACTATGGCACATATTGCTATACAGTTATGCCTTTCGGTCTGAAGAATGCTCGGGCAACATTTCAGTGAGGGATGGACATAGTGTTTGAACCGTTGCTCGGGCAAACACAAGGAAGATCACGTAAGAGACCTCCGCGCTGCTTTCGAATTGATGAGGAAGTACAACATGCGACTCAACCCTGAGAAGTGCGCATTCGGAGTGTCGGCAGGCAAGTTTTTGGGATACATGGTTACACCTCGGGGTATCGAAGTCAACCCTGACAAGGTGAAAGCTGTTTTGGAGATGCCAGAGCCGAAGAATGTGACTGAAGTACAGAGGTTAGCTGGGAGGATTACTGCTCTGGGGAGGTTCATGTCGCGCTCGGGAGACCGATGTGCGCCATTTTTCAAAGTTCTTAGGAGAGCCAAAGGAAAGATCAGCTGGAGTGAAGAGTGTAGCCAGGCGTTTAAAGAATTGAAGGCTTTCCTCACAGAACCTCCACTATTGGTGAGTCCCCAACTGGGTGAGACTCTCTTCTTGTACCTCGCCGTCTCCTCTGTGGCGTTGAGTTCTGTCCTAGTTCGTGAAGACAACGGAGTCCAGAGACCGGTGTATTACATCAGCAAAATTCTTAAAGACGCCGAGACCAGATATACGGCTGCGGAGAAGTTAGCTTTGTCTTTGGTGATTACATCACGACGACTTCGACCTTATTTTCAAGCACATACCATCTGCGTCCTTACTAATCAGCCACTTCGCCAGATTTTAGCCAAACCGGAAGTTTCGGGAAGGCTAACAAAGTGGGCCGTCGAGTTGCTGGAGTATGATATCCAATACCTACCAAGGCCGGCAATCAAAGCTCAAGTGCTGGCGGATTTTATTGTGGAGATGACAACCCCGGTGGAATTGCCAGAAGATACTGGGGCACCTAACACATCAGAAGAAAATTCTTGGATCCTCTACTCAGATGGATCTTCCACCGCAGAAGGAAGTGGAGCTGGGTTAATACTCACGAGTCCTGGAGGGGCTCGGCTCGAGTACGCCCTGAAATTTTGTTTTCCTGCTACAAACAATGTATCAGAATATGAAGCCCTCCTCGCTGGAACCAGGATTGCATGGCAGCTTGGAGCGACTCGGTTGAAACTCTTCACCGATTCCAAGCTAGTGGCAGATCAAATCAATGGGGAGTTTGGAGCAAAGGACCCAACTATGGCAGCATATTTGGGGAAAGTACGACAGCTCCAAGCAAAATTTAAATTTTTCCAAGTCCAGCACATACCTCGGGACGAAAATTTGGAGGCGGATGCCCTTTCCAAGTTGGCGTCAGGAGCCACCCGAGGTGCTCCAACAACATATTCCTGAAGAACTTCAACACCCTGCCACCGAAGGAAGCGAGATACTCGCCATAGAAGTCGGGATAGTTGGATGTCCCAATCATCCGTATCTTACTACTGGGCAGTTCCAGAAGATAAGAGAGAGGCAGGAAAACTAGTCCGAAGAGCGGCGCGGTTCGTAATCATTGGCGATCATCTATACCGCAAAGCACATTCTGCTCCTACCTGAAGTGCGTGGACCAGATATTGCTCAAGGCATCCTTGAAGAAATCACGAGGGCATGTGTTCCAACCATTGGTGCCAACACACTAGCCCAGAAGTATTTCGGCAGGGATACTTCTGGCCACCATACTTGCGATGCGAGGCTTATTTCCCGATGTAGCAATGCCAACTTCATGCCCGAATGCACCATGTTCCAGCAGAGCCCTCAGCAACAGCTGCCCCTGGCCTTTTGCCAATGGGGAATGACATCGTCGGACCTCTACCACCGCCGTTCACCAAAAGAAGTTCTTGATCGTGGCGATTGATTATTTCACCAAGTGGATCGAAGCTGAGCCCACTGCCACAATTACCGGACGGGCGGTACAGAAATTCCTGGAACGCTCAATCGTCAGCAGATTCGGCGTACCGAGAACTCTGATCAGTGACAATGGCAAACAGTTTGACAGTCCCGAAGTTCGGGAATTCTGCGAGTATCTCAGGATCAGACACAAGTTCACCTCGGTATACCACCCACAAGCAATTGGACAAGTGGAGAACGCGAATCGCACAATTCTGGAAGGCTTGCGGAAGAGATTGGAGGGAGCCGCCGGAAATTGGGTTGATGTGCTACCTCATGTTTTATGGGCATATCGGACAACACATCGGGTAACTACTTCCAAAACACCCTTCAGTCTGACTTACGGAACCGAAGCGGTTATCCCGGTCGAAATTGGTGAGCCCTCTCTTCGGGTACTATATTTTGACGAAACGTCCAACGAAGAAAAGTTGAAGTATAATCTTGATTTGTTAGACGAAAAGAGGGAGAAAGCCTTAATTCGGTCGGAAGCCTATAAACGCCGAGCCAGCCAATATTACAACAGTAGAGTTAGACATCGAGGTTTCTCGTCTGGAGACCTCGTCCTGAGGAAATTGCAAATACCTGCTAACAAGCTCGGGCCAAATTGGGAAGGACCATATCGGGTACGCGAAGTACTAGGCAAAAGGAGCATACAAGCTCGAAGATCTGGAAGGCAAGGAGATACCCAGAACATGGAGTGTGGTCAACCTCAGAAAATTTTACCAGTAGAAATTGTTTTTCCTTTTAAACAAGCTGTACTCTTCAAGTTACTTTTTCCTATTCAGTAAAGAGTTCAAGTTTCAGAAAAATCTCTTGTCTTATGTCCAATGCACACGCTTTTGACCTCTGGGTGATACCCTCGCAACAACGGTGTCGGTCCGCCAGGACGTCCCGAAGTGGGGGGTATGGGCCAGAAAAATTTTTGTTTCAGCATCCTCTGGGAGACACCCTCGCAATAACGGTTCGGTCCGACAGGACGTCCCGGAGTGGGGGATGTGGGCCAGAAAAACTTGTTTTAGCATTATCTGGGAGACACCCTCGCGACAACGGTTTCGGTCCACCAGGACGTCCCGAAGTGGGGGGTGTGGGCCAGAAAAATTTTCGCAATCTCTGGGGGACGTTCTCGCAACAACGTGTTCGGTCCAATACTGGACGTCACGAAGTGGGGAATGTGGGCCAGAAAAATTTATCCCAACTCTCGATACTTCCAAGTCGGTCCAGTACTGGACGACATAGAAGTAGGGGGGAAGGGCCAGAAATTTTTTTTTCCTATCTCTCGGTACTTCCAAGTCGGTCCAGTACTGGACGACATGAAGTAGGGGGGAAGGGCCAGAAAAACTTTAGTTTCAGTTTCTTAGTACCCCCATGTCGGTCCAGTACTGGATAACTTAAAGTAAAGGGTGTAAACAGAAAAATTTTATGTGCACTTCGATGTCTTCCTTTCGCAACACGTCGAAGTGGGGGGATAGGAGTAGTGGCAAAGTAGTGGCAAAACAACAAGCTACTTTTCCTTAACACTTGAATCTTTCAGTTGGAACAGAGAAGCATGCTACTGCAAAAGAAATTCATTTCAAAAAGAAGATTACATCACTAAAGGCTATCCAGACATTCCCGGAATAGCCATCAAAATACCCAATACGGACATCGGGGGTACATCAATAAATGCAAAAATAACAAGATCGGAAAAATAACAAGAAGCAGTATCCTGATAAGCTGGAAACAAGATCGGAAAAATACTTTTTCATTGGCTATCTAAGAGAGGGTCTTGGATACTATTTCTGGCATCCACAAGAACAAAAGGTGTTTGTTGCCAGAAATGCAGTGTTCCTTGAGAAGGAATTCTTGCTGATGGTTTTATGGGTAGTGCTTGAGGAAACTCAAGGGCTGGAAAATAGCATTGATCATGTTCCTGTACCCGAAATAGTAGTGCAACCAGATGTGCCACAAACTGTTAGGAGATCTACCAGGAAGCGAAAGCAACCTGAAAGATTGGTTTACATAGCTGATGAAAACCAAGAAGTGCAAGTCATACTGGATGACGAGCCAAACTCCTACACAGAAGCTATGCAGAGTAGCGACAGCGGGAAGTGGCTAAAAGCCATGATTTCCGAAATGGATTCCATGAGTACCAATGAGGTTTGGGACTTAGTGGATGCACCTGAGGGAGTGAGTCCCATTGGGTGCAAATGGGTCTTCAAGAAGAAGATCGGAGCAGATGGCAATGTAGATACCTACAAAGCCAGACTGGTAGCTAAAGGCTTCAGACAGAAGCAAGGGGTCGATTATGACGAGACCTTCTCACCAGTAGCAATGCTCAAATCCATTCGGATATTACTTGCGATAGCTGCATACCATGACTATGAGATATGGCAAATGGACGTAAAGACGGCATTCCTAAATGGAAACCTCGAAGAGGATGTGTACATGACACAACCCGAGGGCTTTATCTCTAGTGGGAGCGAAAGCAAGGTATGCAAGCTGAAGAGGTCCATTTACGGACTTAAGCAAGCTTCTCGAAGCTGGAACATCCGTTTTGATGAGACAGTCAAATCGTTTGACTTTATCAAAAATGAGGATGAACCATGTGTATACAAGAAGGTTAGCAAGAGTGCTATTACTTTCTTAGTATTGTATGTAGATGACATACTACTTATTGGAAATGATGTTCCAATGATGCAGTCAATAAAAGTTTGGTTGTCACAGCAGTTCTCCATGAAGGATTTGGGAGAAGCTTCCTACGTCCTAGGCATTAAGATCTATAGAGATAGATCTAAGAGGATAATAGGATTATCCCAATCGAATTATATCGATAAAGTGCTAAAGCGGTTTAGCATGGAAAATAGCAAGAAAGGGTTCTTGCCATATAATCATGGAATTCAGCTCTCTAAAGGAATGGCACCGAAAACGCCAGAAGAGAGAGATCGCATAAAGAATGTCCCATATGCATCCGCTATTGGGTCTATTATGTATGCAATGCTGTGTACCAGGCCAGATGTGGCCTATGCTCTTGGTGTGACGAGCAGATATCAATCTGATCCCGGTGAAGGTCACTGGACTGCCGTTAAGAGTATCCTTAAGTACTTGAGAAGAACTAAGGATATCTTCTTAGTATATGGCGGCGAATCAGAGTTGAAAGTTGAGGCCTATACGGACTCAAGCTTCCAATCAGATAAGGATGACAGCAAATCGGTTTCAGGGTTTGTCTTTACCCTGAATGGCGGTGCGGTTAGTTGGAAAAGTTCCAAGCAACCGACCGTGGCAGACTCAACTACAGAGGCCGAATATATTGCTGCTTCAGAAGCTGCAAAAGAGGCTGTTTGGATGAGAAAGTTCATTACTGAACTTGGAGTGGTTCCAGGGATACAGGATCCCATGCCGTTGTTATGTGATAACAATGGGGCTATTGCGCAAGCAAAGGAACCAAGGTCTCATCAGAGATCCAAACACATTCTGAGGCGCTTTCATTTGATGAAGGGAATTCATTGAAAGAGGCAAAACCAAGATACAAAAGGTTGACACAAAAGATAACATAGCTGATCCTTTTACTAAGGCACTTCCTCAAAAGACGTTTGAGAGCCATTTCGACAAGATGGGCGTAAGACGCATGTGCGATTGGCTTTAAGTGCAAGTGGGAGATTGAAAGAGTAAATGCCCTAAAAGCCAATAATATTGGATATTTTGGCGAACATATTTTGTAATAAATACTTTTAGTTTACTTGATTATGGTTATTTATTTATCGCATCGTCATGTTTAATATGTTGTATGAATGTATGTGATAAACCCCATGGACTAAGGCAATAGAATTAGGATCATGATAGTTGATCATGATAATGAGACCTAATGTCTTATAAACCTAAGTCCAGAATGTTCTTAGTCATAGGTGCATTGAGTAGGGGCTCAATGTCACCGGAAAGACTAATACACAGCTTGCTTGCTCATACGATGAGAGTAGTGATCTCATTACTACGCGTGTAGTTGACACTGAAGCAAGTGTGTAGGTGCTCATTGGATGAATGAGTTCACTGAACTGACTTACTCGAAGAATACCAATGGAATCTGTCAATGGTAATTCTTCAGTGTGATAGTTATGCCTTGATCCTCAGACTTGAGTTTATCATAGTATCTTATGTGTTCATGATTTATACTTTAGTGTGTTTCCAAGTATAGCTCAGCTGTACAAGGGAACCATCTGGGTATAAATAATAGCACATGAAGATAGATGATAACCAATAGAGAATCTGTCACCTCCTATGAAGGAGGAGAACATCCTGTATGTCTTTGAATAGAATTAGCTCAGAAAATCCTTGGCCGAGGTACAATGTGAATTAAGAAATGTTCTTAATGTCACAGACGAGCAAATCTATTAAGACAGATACATTTGATTGAGCTATATTAGAGTTTGACAGATATCCATACTCTAAGCTCATTCGGGATGTTAGAAAGGAACAGAAGGATTATAGGGCATGGGAACTATTCACACAAAGGTTTCAAGTGATGAATATTGATATTCATACCACACGGGTGGTCGTGGCACGTTGCTAGACGTTAACCACGATCTGTGAATAAATATAATTAATTGGTTGAATTAATTATTTGTTAATTAGTTGAATTAACTATTTATTCACTGTCGGCGTGGTACTGAACCTAATGGGTCACACGCAAATGAGACACGATCGCGAAAAACCGAAAATTTGATCATGAGGGGCTGTTTTTGCCAAAGTCCATAATGCTGGACCAAAGGTTTTGCAAAATTGCCTGAGGCCGTTTTTGCAAAATTGGAAAAGCTGGGATTTATTCCGTAATGCATGGATATATATATATACATGTACAGGAGCTTCTTCTCGGCAGCGAAGAACGAAAGGAAAACGCGGCGCCGATCACACGAGGAAACCCTACGCCGCTAGCACGGTCGTCTCCTCCTCCGTTGATCGGTTGTCCGCCGCCACCTCCCTTCCCTCCGACGTGCGACGTCGGCGAGCTTCAAGAACCGAAGACTGCTTTGTTCGGTAAAGCTCCGGCCGATCGCTCTTCTTCCTCGATCTCGTCGAACCCTCGCGTTCATATCTCGGCGAGCCGGAGAAGAAGACGACGACGACGACGAGGACGGCTTCCTACTCCGGTGATCCTACGACGTCCTGAGTCGTGTGCAACCGTTGCACCGAGCGCAAGCTTTCGAAGACGGCGCCGGCGGCTTGAGAAGGCGACGGCGTCGGTTACGGGCGGCTGACCAGCGACAACGCCGGCGGGCACGTCTGCGAAGCTTGGTTCCAATCGGAACTGGCGTTTGGCTGCTTGCGCGGGAGGAGAAGGAGAAGAAGGTACTGTTCATCACGGGCCTAGGATCCGATCCAAGCCCAATTCGGTTTTAATTCGATTAAAATCGAATTTCGGTTTCGCGAGTGTCTCAGCGTGGACTAGCGTTAGAGGCCGGGTACTTTCGCGGCTCAATTCATCAGGATCCGAGGATCGTTACGTGGCGTGTTCGACCCGCCAAGGTATTTCGATTAAACTTGTACCGCGATTAGATGCATGATAGGATCGTAATAAATTAATCAGATTAATTTATTATTATGTCATGCTTGTTATTTACATGCGATGTGAATGATTCGATTATTATAGCATACCAATGTGATCCTTTATTCGGGTACACGGGGCTTTTGTATTAAAAATTTTAAATTTCCGCTGCGCATCTGATGTCGTATTGACCCCGATAACCCAACAGTAAAGCATAAGACATTTGGCCTAGTATTCATAAGTCTCGCTTCCGCCTTATCCGTGGAGGCCGTGGGCCTGGATAGAGGTGTCGTGAGGAGCGTGGGAGACCAGAATACTTAGGTGATGTGGTGCCTCTAAAGAGGTCAGTGAGCGCGGTTCCGATCACCAGTTGGCCGAGGTGGTGGCTGCGATTGCGAGGCTAGGTAGCATACGGCATAAACCCTAGTATCCCCCAATAAGCGCTGTGGGGTCGCCTTCACTGTCGTGTGGTGTTGGTGTCGTCCGGAATCGATACGGCGACGTGGACCAAGACCTTGGTATTGTGCGGACGTGTCCGGACTGGGTAGCTCCCGAGGTTTCGATGGACTGGGTGTAGGTGTCCTAGGGACTAGGGGTGTGCGCTACTCATAGGGCCAGCCTTGCCAGAACTGTTACATAACATAATACTGACAATCCGTTGGGATTAGAATGTCACGCTAACATAACCAAAGAATGCATAAGACATTGGTTGGGTGACATTATGCAATTCGAGATAGCATGCTTCTTATGTTCATACACATGTTTGTATGGTTATTGTCATTGATGTATTTACATAGTGACTTATGATTGTGATTGGTTAAAGCTATATTGCTTTACTTGTTGATTGTGTGCTTGTGTGCGGTGTCGCGTTGGTTGCACCAGGGGAGGTCGCCAACGTGCCGCTCACTGAGTTCTATTTAGGACTCACCCCTCCTGTTGCCCTCTTTTTCAGATCCGAGCGATAAGGGCAAGGGACCGGCGTAGGTCGTCATCGAGTAGAGCAAAAAGGGATAGAAGGTATCTTTTGGGATGGGAGCTAGACTTGTTAGATACACATTTTGTACCTAGTCTTGTAGCTCATTTTGTATTCACATAGTATTATAGTTGTAAAACCGAAGCATTGACCTACACGTTTTGTATTTTGGATTTGGGAAGCTATTAGAGTATAAACTCTAGAAATGTGAAGTTTAGACTCTAATAGCTATAGTTATGAAAATGGTTTGAAACACTTGTATTTGGAAACAAGTTTTATAAAGCTTTTGTTATTTGTATACAAAAGTGCGATTTGTGGAAAATGTGGTTTGAGCTCTTAAAAATGAGTTGGAATGGTTTGAGCATGTGTATATACTTCTATATAAGTTGTGCATGCTATTGGATTGGATTGGATTGGTTGAGCTTATTTTAAAATTTGAGGTGTTAAGCTTTAGTTTTACCGTATTTTGGTAAAAATGTGTTTTTGAGGATAACTCCGTGCTCCGAAGGTATTTCGGATGCTTGGAAGTACTCGCACGTGTATCTTTGGATGATATGTGTACGTGCGGGGTTGATTTCCAAGATCCGGTGGAAATACGCGAATCGAGGCATTGAGTTTCTCATTTCTGAAAAACTGTTTTTGCTGTTACTGGTAAGATCGGTCGACCGATCCACATTTCGGTCGACCGATAATTGTGAAGAACGGGTGAATACATACAGGTTTCGGTCGACCGAAACCTAATACCGGTCGACCGAAAACCTCTCTGTATTGCACAACTAAATAATATTTAATTGATAATTAAAAATATTTTTGAGGGTTTGGGGGTCTCTTATACAAGTATTTAAGAGGTTCTATGCCCTCGAATCTTTTAGAAAAATACGGGTTTGGCCGGGATTTCGAAAATGTGTTTCAAAGGTTATGTTTTGAAAAGAATTTAGTTTGGGACCTTAGTTTGCTATCGATTATTTGATATCAATGGGGAAGATTGATGTCTTAAGATCTTTTACAACCTAGGTCGGCGTTGACCGCGGGGTCTACCTTCCCCGTAGACTTTGGGTGACGTTGATAGTCCCGAATCCGGCTATACCCTTGCATTATAAATGATTTTTACATGTAAATGCTTCCGCTTACGCAAACTTTCTTTCAAATGAGAAAATGTATTTCCGGATGTCGCGGCCCGGGGGCTCGGGTCGTGACACCCCAACTAGGCTAGCTCGTTCCCAACGCGTCCACGCATGCATCCCCACACAAAAACAAGCCTCACACACCCATGCAAGTCCAAGAAAACATAACACAATCATGCATGTCTAGGACTTAGCAAAAGAAATTTTATTCAACCACATACAAACCTAAAGCCATACACAAAAACTAAGGACTACGAAAAATTTAACTCGGTCACGGACCTCACATCCCTCCCCACTTAGGGGATTCGGTCCACCGAATCGAATAGGTGAGGGAATCGCACACGCATATCAGTCTCGGGTTCCCAGGTAGCTTCCTCGAACTGCTGATTACGCCACAAAACCTTCACCAACGATATTACCTTGTTCCTCAAAACTTTATCTTTCCGGTCTAAGATCTGCACTGGCTGCTCCGGATATGTAAGATCTGCTTGAACTGGGATCGGTGTCGGTACGGTAACCACGGTCGGCTCAGCCAGACACTTCCTCAACATCGAAACATGAAAAACATCGTGAATGTGTGACATCGATTGTGGAAGCTCCAGTCTGTACGCTGCGCTGCCTATCCGCTCGACAACTCTGAATGGCCCAATGTACCTAGGGCTCAACTTGCCCTTCAATCAAAAATGCTGCACACCTTTCAATGGAGAGACTTTCAAATACACAAAGTCTCCCTCCTGAAACTCTAACTCCCTGCGACGCCTGTCAGCGTATGATTTCTGGCGGGACTGAGCAGTCTCCAGTCGCTGACGTATCACCTGTATCTTCTGGTTGGCTTCCTCGACAACGTCGGTACTCACAGCGCTCGGATCAATAATCTCATCCCAAAACAAGGGAGTACGGCATCTCTTGTGTAAGGTTTCGGATTTTCGTGAATTAATATTTGTTTTAAATCGGATTTATTCGGAGTTTGATTTTGGTTTGGTTACGAGTATTGATCGAGAGATTTATTTGGTTTTCGGGTGCTTGACTTGTATTGGAATTGATTTTGAATTGTTTGGTTTGATTTGGGCTTGGTTTGGGCCCATTTGGGGTTGGACCCGGCCGACCGAGCCATGTGGCTCGGCCCAGCCGAGCCCAACCGGACCAGACGAGCCAAATGGCTCGCCCGGTCCCTGCCCCGACCCGCACCCTCTCATCTCTCTCGTTCTCCATCTCTCTCGCTCTCTCTCGCGACTCGCTCTCGCTCTCGCGAACTCGCCCGCGATCCGCCGCGATCCCGTCGCCGTCCGTCCGCCGCCGGCGCGTCGCCGCGCCGCGCCTCACCTCACCCCACCCTCCTCTGGTTGATCACCTCTCTCTTGCGCTCGATTCGCGTCGTCTCCTCGCTCGGCCGCGAAACCCTCGATCGCTCCGCCGTCGATTCCGGCGCCGCCGCGCCTCGCCGTCGCTCGTCGTGGTTCCCCTCCGTCGTTTGGGTCGTCGACGAGCCTCCTCGCCGTCGATTGGATGCCGCAACTGCCGGATCTCCTCTCCTCCGGTCTCTGTTCTGTTGAAGGCCGCGCCGCCGTCGCCTGCTGCTGCTGCTCCGGCTGTCGTCGCATGGGGTCGTCGCCGCCTCCTTGGTCATCTGACCGCTCCGACCGCCGCCGCCGCCTCTGTTGCCGCCGCCGACCGTCTCCGGCGAGCTTTTCCGGCGAACTCGGATGCTTCGTCGCTTCGTCTCGGCTTCGTGAACGCGCTAGTAGAGTTGTTTTTGGTTGAGCACCTGGGGTTTCACGTCGTCCGTCGGGTCTCGGTTTGGTAAGACCGGGAAGTAGGTGAGTGAACCCACGGTCTCACTTGTATGTTTATTTGTTGATCTTAAGTATGTTGTGTGGATACATATTGTGTTTGCTAGCACGTGTCGATGTGTTAGCTTATTTTGTGCGAGTACTTGGTATATGGATGAATCAATGACTTTGTGGTATTGACATACGTTGTGATAACTTGTTTGAATGACTACCTTAGCTTGTGGTTGAACCAGTACTTTGGTAGTAGTGACATCCGGCCTTATTATGATTTGTTCGGACATCTAGGTAGATGTGGCACCTATTAGCTTGTCGGCTTGATATATATATATGTTATGTTTATCATGTTACCGACTTTTCTATGGTTTGAATGAGTAGTTGGGCATGACTGCCACGTTTATATTTATATAGAAAAGTTTACTTTGTGACATGTAGAATGTATTGGACTTGACTTAGTGACTTCGAGCGCCGCCTGCGCTTTAGTTATACCTGTTGCGGTGTCTTTGACTTGGTTATTACTTAGAAGAGTATTAAAGCACGACTGCTGGATTAATACCTTTGGTATGATATGTCCGTGTATGTGTGTGTGTGATATATCTGTTGTATTGTTTGTGTGTGCGCCGCCTGCGCTCGTTGTATTGTGGTAGAGGTGCGATATGGCCTTTGACTTGTATTGACCGCGTGATTGACCAACTTAGACGGTATGCGAGCCGATTGCTCTAGCAATACCATTAGTAGAGCGGACTTTTATGATGTGCGTTGTTTCCCTCGTGTGTTCTTTCACTTTCCCTTGTGAGTTCGGAGTTGCCGACTAGGGATAGGTATGAGTTGAACATGATATAGGGGTTCGCACTTGATCTTTGTTTGATGTGTTGGTATGTACCCGTGAGAGGGTTTTACTTTTCGGTATATTGAATGTTTGCGAATAAAGCATGCGGATTTGTGATGGATCATGTGATTCTAGCATGTATGTTGTTGTGAGATTCATGTTGGGGTAGTTGACCCTATATTATGTGATGTATGATTTTGGAGCATGCTTAGATGGTTAGCATTGATGTTTTATGAGAATGAAAACATGCCAGTTTGATTTGCTTATTGTGTTTATATGTAGTTTAGTGGAAACCGTTGTATGTCTTTCACTGGGTTTGTGAATGTGGACATCGACAACGTGAGCGCTAATAAGATTTATGTGATGATGTTATTTGGTTTTGGCATGTTTCGGAAATACTCTCTTCTCATTTATGTGATATCAGGATTTGGTTATATGCTATTAGCGTGGAAACCGTTGTATGTCTATCACTTGTACTTATGCGATTGGTGTGCCCAATGTGAGTATTGTTGTGAATGTGGACATTGACAACGTGAGCGCTAATGAGATTTGAAAAGTGAAAATGTGGTGGGACTCTTTCGTTGGACTGCATCGCCTAGGTTCGCTCTCCCGTGAGTCGAGTGGATATCGACCGGGATCGAAATGGGACGATGTGGGCGCCGGAGTCCCATATTTGTTGTGGGCTCTTTCGTTGGACTGCATCGCCTAGGTTCGCTCTCCCGAGAATCGAGAGGATATCGACCGGGATCGAAATGGGACGATGTGGGCGCCGGAGTACCATATTTGTTGTCTCGAGAGAAGAGAGACCGGCGGGCGTAGTTAAGGCCAGCCCGAGGCCAGGGTGGCGGCTACGAGACCAGGCGAGGCTTGAATCGGCAATTCCGGAAAGGCCGGTAGATCAAGTAACTCCCTTAAGGCCAAAAGGGATCGCCCCTGCTGTAGGGTACTGGGGGACGCGACGTGCACCGTGTCTGACCCAGATCCTTGGTGCTGCGTGTACCAGAAGGGTGTGTTGCGTTATAAACATGAGAGGACTAACTGGTTTGGTAGTTTAGTCCACGCTGACTTAAGAAAGATAATGACATAACCGGATTGGGTTTCGGGTGATCGATTACCTTATATTTTGATGATGTTATTGATGTTTATTATATGTTTCTTGGTTTGTTGATGACTTGGTGGTTATGTTTATATATATATATATATATATATATATATATATATATATATATATATATATATATCCTTTGTTATGGGTTATATATGGATTTGGTACGCATGAATGAGGTATGCGTTGAGGAATGTTGGCATGCAAGTTATGTTCGATTGCAGACTTGTTTTTGCATGCAACATATGCCCTGGTATGCTTTATGTATGCTTTCAACTTGATATTACACGTGTGCATGCTTTTATGTGTTTGTTTGGTGTGTGACTGCAACCCTGGCCGTGGCCTTGCGGGGTTGCCGGGGTGGGTCACTCACTGAGTATATTTTTATATACTCACGGTACTACTTTCCCCGCAGGTTGTTGCGAGGACCGCCGACGATCGTAGAGCGAGACTCGGGTTTCAGAAGTTAGTTGGGGATTAAAAAAAAATGTAAATTGTATTTATAGTTTCCGCTGTGTATTTAAATAGTTTGTAGTTAATGTATTGTATTTCGGAAGTACTAGCTCATAACATCCCATATCACTTGTATATTTCCACCTTATTTCCGACCCCCGGATTCGGGGCGTCACATCTTGCCATACAAAGCCTCATGCGGCGCCATACCGATGCTACTGTGGTAACTGTTGTTGTAGGCAAACTCTACCAGAGATATGTGATCGTCCCAGCTACCGCCGAAATCCAATACACAGGCTCGCAGCATATCCTCCAGGGTCTGTATCGTCCTCTCAGACTGTCCGTCGGTCTGCGGATGATAAGCGGTACTAAATCTCAACTCCGTGCCCATCTGCTGCTGGAACGCTCTCCAGAAACGTGAAGTGAAACGAGGGTCGCGGTCTGACACTATACTCAGTGGCACCCCGTGGAGTCTGACGATCTCCGCAATAAATACGCGAGCCAACCTATCTGGTGTATAGGTGCTCCTAATCGGTATAAAATGAGCGGTCTTCGTCAGCCTATCCACAACCACCCCAAATAGCGTCAAAACCGTGCCTCGTCCGCGGTAATCCCATGACGAAATCCATGGTCACATCTTCCCATTTCCACATGGGAACCTCTAACGGTTGCAAGTATCCTCCGGGTCTCAGATGTTCTGCTTTCACTTTCTGACATACTGCACACCGCGCTATGAAGTCCCTGACCTCTCTCTTCATACCCAGCCCCTGGATGCACTGACAATCTGCTGCTATGTGCCTCAGATAAGATCTGTTGTCTGAGCTCGATATTCTGCGGAACACATATACGGTGTCTGTATCGGACAATATCATCTGCTCCAATGTCATAGTCGGTCACCCCTTCGGACTCAAAGCGGTCTCGCACCTCCTGGAGTGCAGCGTCATCCTGCTGTGCCGTCCTCAGCCGCTGAAGTAGCTCCGGCTCAACCCTATAAGTAGCGAAGAGGACCCCTGGTGCACGCTCCACAGCACGCAAACAAAGGCGGCCAAACTGCTCCGCGAGATCCCACTCTAACATATATAATCCGTCAAGGCGAGCGGAGCTCTTCCGGCTAAGAGCGTCAGCCACTGATGCTGATGGGTTTATCCTCACCAGGATGGGGATGACGCACGCTTCGTAGATCTTCTTCGAATGACGGAGACGGTTACGGAGAGTAATCCGTGCAAACGAGATAGAGGAACAGTCTTAGTTAAGTAAAGTGATTATCAAGACGATGTTTAACGTGGAAAACCCTCAATGGAGGGTAGAAAAACCACGGGGAGGAACGGAGTCCTCCAAAGTTCACTATGTATGTTTGGTGAATACAAGTATTGTACTGAGTGTCTACTGTATCTCCCTCTTACTTGAGTCTGTCCCCCCTTAGAGTTACAAGTGGGGGTTTTATACAGAGATTAAGGGGTATTATGGTAGTTAATTACCCGCCGAATTACTGTAGCATTACACGTGTCTTTATCCAGGGGTGTAAGGGTCATCACGCTCCACGGGCTAGCAGCATGGGGTGCTGTCCGTTTGTAGGCGCGGCGTCCTGCTCGTTGGTATCGCAGTCCGTGGTCTGGTAACCGGGTATGCTATGGCTTCGACGGGATACGTCTCGTTCGCTTAACGGGGAGCAGTCCGTGACTCCCGTACCTTCCACGGAGGTCGCTTCGTTAGGTTCCATGTTTGGGCCGTATCATCTGCCCCCCGACAGATGGGACGTCTTGTCGGCCCATCTGTCGGAACGCATTTCTTCGGAGTCGCGCGCGTTGTTTTCTGTAGCCTTCCGTAATGGTTTTCGGTATGGTCTGTCCGAATTTGGACACCTGTCACACGGTGATTCGCGAGACGAGTTACCGCGTAGAGGACTGTCGTTCTCTACGGTTATAAGTAGGGCCCGCGGTCATTTTTTTCGTTTCACCGTGATCAGAAGCTTTTCTCTCTGGAGTGAAAAAATCTTCAACGAAGAGCTTCCCAGTCTCCTCTTTCTTCACATCTCGTTAAGTTAAGGTATGTCTTCTCGTAGCTCATCGAGCACGGAGTCTAGTAGCAGCCAGGGTTCCAGCGATAGGTCTAGCGTTCCAATCCCGTTAACTCCGCGTGTTCCTCCTATATATGGGGGGCCGCCTGTGTCCCCAGATACCACGAGGGACCAAACGACCCCAGAGGGGAGTTCATCAGTCAAGTTGCTGAGCAGCTTCGTTTAGATAGGATGAGCGCTACGCTCGCTGAGATCGTGGGCAGGGGCAGCGGCGAGGAAAGGGTTGGGCCGGTGGGGCTTCGACTAGTCTAGGCAAAGGCCCAAGGGTTCCTCCTGCTGAGTTCAATCCTCGTACTGCTGTCTCTTCCGTGACCGAGGAGCAGTTGGCCCAGTGGAGAAAAGAATATGGTGTCCCGTCTGACTTCGAGGCCAGGACGGCCCTGCCGATGGAAAGGATGACAAGTATATCCGGGGAGTGGGTGCCATTCCGTCTTGACATGTTTAAAGCTGGTCTTCGCTTCCCGCTGCTGCCGTTTTATGTTCAGTTTTTTACATATTATGCCGTTACTCCGTGTCACCTATCCCCAAACTCGTATCGGGACATCCTGGTCTTTTTGTATATTTGTGCTCATACGGGGACCAGGCCGTCTCTCGAGTTGTGGAGGGACTTGTTCACTTTGTCTTCCTCTAAGCAGGGGCCCGGTTTTTATAACACGAAGTATAGAAACCCTGCTAAGAGGAAGACGGAGGGAAAAGGGGTGACCTTCCCCAAGTGGCGGCACGGCTTCTTCTTCGTGAGGAGGAAGCCGGAATGGTGTTTCCCAGACCGTTGGTCTGATAATTTGAACGAGGCGTTGAAAGAGAAGCCCGAGCTGACCACCGAGCTGGAGATGTTGGAGCACCGATTCTTTACTTTTCGTGGTTCGGTGTCCGTTGCGGGGAGCGTCCCGAGCGACGTCGTGCAAGCGACAAGGCTGCTGGCCGACCCGTCGTTCGGTATGCCTCCTCTACTATTCGTTTCTCGTAATGTTCATTGTTCTTGAGCTTATTTAATCGTGTTGTCTTCTTCGCAGGATCGATGGAGCCAGCGGAGAAGTCCGGGGTGGAAGCGGCGATCCTGTCGGAACTGCCGAAGCCCCGTCGCCGTAAGGCGACCGCGAAGAGGAATGTCGGAGGCGCTGGTTCCGGGGCGAGGCCGTCCGCGTCCGAGGTCGGGTCGGGCCAAGTAGAGGGAGCCAGCGGGGCGCTCGTACCCGTCCCTTCATCTTCTCCGATCCAGGAGGGAGCGTTCCTACGAGGGGGTCTTCTCCTGCGGTTCCTTCTACGGAGAGGCCTCCTGAGTCTTCGTCCCAGCCTTCGCGGGGCAAAAAGAAGAAGAGACGAGTAGAGTCTCAAGAAGAGGAAGACGCTCCCATCTACGTGCCAAACTGGAATATACGGGAGGGAGCCCGTATAAGAGAGAGTTCTGAAGCGGCGATGGAATTCATACACAAGTGTCTTCCGAAGAAGGACAGATTGCTTCTTCCTGGGGCGTCAGTTGATTCTTCACTGAGGGATATGTCGTTGAACGCGGCCAATGTAAGCATGGGTCGTTAACGTCTTTTTGTCTTTGTTTTGATTTGTCTGTTATCTGAAGGTGTCGTTGTGATCGCAGCTGCTGGCCTCCATGAGTCAAGTGCTCGCCGTCGTCATCCCGTGCCGCATCGCACTCCGTTACCGCATAACACTCTCCCCCTTTGGCAAACCTTTAACCGTAAATTCAGAAGCTCGCGAGAGATGAGTAACGCCGCAAATACAAGTAAAAGTTCCCAGACTTTCCTTTATAGGAAAATGAAAGCGGTAAAAGAATCAAAGTACGACGTCCTAAAGAACCGTCTGTAACATTCAAAACGAAATGTCCCCTTTACAACAAAATGCGGAGGCCGCTCGCTATACAACGGAAGAGAAGAAATACATAGGGAAACCGAAAAAATACTACGGACAACCTTAAGGAGCACCGGCCCCTCCGGACCCAGTAGGGCGTTCGGTGTCGACGTCATTATCTTCTTCCTCCTCTTCGTCAGAGAACGGCTGAGCGCCCGAGTCACGCCTAGTCCCGGCACTCCGAACCACATCCTCCTCCTTCAGGAAGTCAAAAAACTCCTCCCCTTCTTCAGGGAACTTCTGGCGGAGTCTTCTCAATGTCTCGAAGTAAACGAAGCGGCTGAAGACCACGGCGTGCTTCCCCTTCTCGACGGCAAACTCGTTTGAAGCCCGATACCCCTCGATCGCCTTTCCAGGCGCTTGTTGAAGCTCCAAATCCTTCGCCTCAACCAAGGCCCGAAGTTTGGCGATCTCAGCGTCTTTATCATTCAACGACTTAGTCGTTCTTTCAGCTTCCTCCCGGGCAAACTTAGTGTAACTCTCTCTGTCCTTTTTGGCTGCGTCAAGCTTCAACTGAAGTGAAGCAACTAGCTCTTCCTGCTCCTTAGCCAAATGGGTAGCTTCGTCCCGCTCCTGGATCAACTTCACCATCTCAACCTTAATTGCCTCGGCCTTTTCCAAAATTCTCTCTCGCCCTTTG
>MJHO01000005.1:4007183-4039496 GCA_002076135.1 Xerophyta viscosa | reverse complement strand
ATTATTGTCTCAGAAACTTCACTTTTCAATAAATCAGCCTCACAAATATCTACATCGGCCAAACTACCCAGCACATAAAACTGGGGCAATTTTATTATTAAATAAAATTTATTCTAAATTTCTAACTTCCAACCTAAAGGTTCAGACTTTAGATTTTCACGAAAATCTAGAAAAGACTAACCTGCACTGAACTGAGGATAGGAAATACATATCATGACAAGTTAAAACTAAATATGTCACTAGCATAACTTGTTTGAAGGAAAAGATAACGAACGAGTGCCAAACTGGGGCAATTTTCAAAGGAGCAAGTAAAATGACAACAGCAAACCACATGAAAGAAAGTCTGTTGAGCGCAGAATACTTATTCTCAAAGTTAACAAATGAATCCCACAGACTCTGAGATGCAAATCAGATCTATAGTTAATCCTCGCAAGTCACGAGACGCAAATCAAGCTTGCAAACCGGATCCATTACACTTTATTATCGTAAAATCCCGACAAACAAGTCGGGCTTATTTCTTCACCTATCGAGAAACAAATCGGATACGTCATCTTCACATCAAATGCAACTCTCTTCGTGAGACGTAGTTCTCGTGTCGTTTCCTTGTCGTGAGGCGTAGTTCTCATGAAAACTCTTTCTCATGGCGAGGCGTTGTTCTTGCATCCATGAAGACATTTCCTCTCCATGAGGCGTAGTTCTCGGGTCAATTCCTCTCCTTCGCGAGGCGTAGTTATCGCGTCATTTCACTCCTTCGTGAGACGTAGTTCTCATGAATACTCTTTATAGTCGCGAGGCGTAGTTCTCGCGTCATTTCACTCTTTCATGAAAACTCTTTCTCTTGGCGAGGCGTAGTTCTCGCATCCATGTAGATATTTTCTCTCCATGAGGTGTAATTCTCGTGTCGATTCCTCTCCTTCATGAGGCGTAGTTCTCATGAAAACCCTTTACAGTCACGAGGCGTAGTTCTCGTGTCGATTCCTCTCCTTTATGAGGCGTAGTTCTCATGAAAACCCTTTATAGTCGCGAGGCGTAGTCCTCGTGTCAATTTCTTCTCTTCGTGAGGCGTAGTTCTTATGAAGATCCTTTCTTGTCGCGAGGCATAGTTCCCGTGTCAATTTTTCTTATTCGTGAGGCGTAGTTCTCATAAAGATATTTTTCTCGTCACGAGGCGTAGTTCTCGCGTCTACTCCTTTCGCTCATAAGGCGTAGTTCTCATGGGTATTATTCTCTCCCCGAAGGCTGTACAGACTTCTGGGCATCCTATTCGTGAGGCGTAGTTCTCATGAAAAGAATTTTTCCCAAACTCCGAGAAGCAAATCAGATGTGTTATTTTCCTTACCAAGTCTCGAGATGTAAATCGAACTTGTTCTTGGCAAACCTTCCTCCATTTAAATCTGTCCTTTGGAGTCGAACCGCACTCCAATTAGCATTTATGTCAAGAGACGGACTGAATCTCATTGATCACAAACTCTCAAAATTCACCCCTGAAGTCGACTGCACTCTCGGGGTCATCTTCGAACATCGGGAATGACTGATCTCATAACCATCCAACTCCATCCTTGAAGTCGACTGTGCTTCAGAATCACATTATCTCGTTCCAATCTCACCTTTGAGTCGACTGTACTTATGGGATGTTTTCATCGACAGACGACTGATCTGAGTGACCACAATAAACTTGGTGAACGACTATCCTCTCTCTCAAGTACACAATAGGAACGGACACGAAAGAAAAATCTCTCGTCTTTCTCGCCGGACAAAATGTGGTATCTTTTTTATCTTTGTCTAATCCTTTTTTAAAGGATTAAACAAAGAGGGGCAACTGTCGACACACCATTTTGTCCGGGCTACAATCATAGACTGCCAAAAACACAATAATCAGGACTTAAGCGACACAATCGGATTTGACCATCATATCATACCCAATTTGGCCCGATTAACTCGGTTGAGCCCACTTTAGCCAAATTAAGCCAAATTAACCCGATAAGGTCCAATTAACTCGGTTTGAGCCCACTCAGTCCAACTAAAGCTCACTTTGGCATGATCGAACCCATTTGAGCCCAAATTGCTCAGTTGGACTCAACTTGACTCGAATAGTCCATAGGACCTGATTATCTAGGCTTTTGCCAGTGCTTGAATAAATGATCAACTTGGACTTTGCGGAACGTGTTCGAACAATCACTGTCAATCATATATTTTATTAACATGCATATGCTCACACACATGAAATGATATATAAAATATGCATATATGTATGTGTAATGCAACATATATACATTCATGCACATGAGAGAATGCAATTAATGCAACACATACATCATGCATAGGTGTGGAAGCAACATGCCTAGGCCATTTCTTTTGCCTTCCTCTCCAAGCTAACATTTTAATGCTTCCTGCCACCCTACCAACCCACTTTACATCCAACTCTCCACCGCCTCTTCTTGCCCAAACCCTAACTCAAAGCACACACACACACACACACCTCAATCTCCTTCTATAAATACACCCCAAAACTCAACCCAAAAAAAAGGGGAGGCGGTGGGAGAGACCAGAGAATACCAGAGAGAGAGCCTAAGAGAGAGAGAGATTTAGAAAAGGAGAAAAAGAGAGAGAGAGAGAGAGAGCCAAGAAGCTAGGAGAAAGGAGTTGAGCTAGAAGGAAGGAGGAGCCAGATAGGGGAGAGCTCGTGCGGACAGTAGCTAGCGTTGACATCTCCCACTTCAGCGTATCAGGCCTGCCATTCGCCGCGCCGTTGCCGTCGCTGGAGCCCGCCAGCAACTTCGGCCAAAAACTACAAATACAAGGTATACTCGTCCAAACCTCTTGGAACTTTTGTTGTGTTCTTCTTTATAACGTACAAGAACACACATTAAGTGGGTCGAGAACATCCTCGCCGCCGGCATCGCCGGCGGCAACCGAGAATAATAAAAGCCCTAACTTTGCACGAAACTCGAACGAACCAAAAACGTCCCGCCATTAATGGCCAGGTAAGTTCATTGGACATAGAAGAACGTATACGAACGAACGAAGAGGTCGCCGGCAACTCGCGGTGGCCGAAAAAACGATAAAAATATATATCCCGAAACTTGCACCTATAAGAACACGCATATACAGTCATAAATCAAAATTTAGACATTACCAATAGTCCGAATAGTCGAAACCCAGGGGAACATGCCGTTTGGTGTTGGAACCGCCGGCGTGATCGCCGGCGGTGCTGCAAATCGCGGCCGGAGCTGCGCTCGCGCGCTCACGGCCGCGATTTCAGAATTAATGAAGATGACCGGCTGGGCCGGTCGTCACCGGCCCAGCCGGTCACCACTATGCGCAGAGCAAATTTTTTTTTTTTTTTTTTAACTATGAACAGTATCCGCCTTATATATTTTTATTATTAATTTTTTTTTTTAATTTATTTAACAAATAAAAAATCTATAATGTTATCCCGTAATAAATTTAATGCTATTAAAAATCAACATATAATCAAATACTCATTTGTTCAAAAATAAAAAAAAGAAAACTCGGACGAAATGGATATTTCTCCGAAATTAAAAAATAAAAAAAAAACTTTTACACAAAAATATATATACGAGTTAGAGGTGCGAGATGGATATTTTAAACCCTAGCTCACGGGGCTATGAAGAAGAAACAGTGCTGAGCCCCGTAAAATAAAAATGTTGTGTTTTATCTATTTCTCTTCATTTACATATATACAATTTCTTTATACAAATATATATGTAAATACTGTCGTATTATAAACACGAATAGATGCATATCTATTATAGAGATTTGATTTCTCCAATCTCTTAGGTTAGGAACTGGATAGATCTTAATCTAAGTGGTTGGGGCAAATAAATATAAATGGTCAAAATAGAAAATGATGGATATTACTCTCCAAATCTGACTAGGTATATTTATCAAAATCAAATTCCATGTAAATAAAGAAAATGTTGAAATTGGATGATGGATATTGCCCTGATAAATATATTTTCTTTATTTGGATGTATCTGTTCCAAAATGGTGATTAAGAGAGTAATGGTGATTGCTATCTCTCTATTTCATAATAAACAGATAAATAAATATGCAAATGTTCTAAAAAAATTTAAATTGTGTTAAATATAAATCCAAGATTATTTTAATCATTTATAGAGTACCCTCTTTGGAGGGGCGCTGTGGGGATGTTCTGTCTTCCCCACACGTAAACGACGAACGAGCCTAAGAATCTTTAAGTGCCTTATCCCGGTTTCCTAGATTTCCAATAAATATCTAGGTGGCGACTCCAACCCTTTCCCCTCACCGGAGGAAGGTCGTCAACAAAAGGGAATCATCAAAATCATGTAATCACACCCAAAAATACCACCAAGCACATTCTCATGCATACCAACACACACACTTGATGTTTGAACTGCTCACCTCGAAATCAAGCTTCCCACGAGCTCACAACCGAAAAAGTTGCGAAACCGAAAATCAAGGTGATCTACGCGTAGAGTAATACCGGGAGAGTGTGAAAATCAAATTTAATTCAAATAAAATCAAAGAAAATGAGATGATCACCTAGGAGGGACTTGGCTCCAGCACTTAAACTCGCAAGTGGAATGAAAATAAAACCCCAAACAACACTTAAAACAACTCTCTACCTACTCTATCTGCTCCGATCGGTCGACCGAAATAAGAATCGGTAGACCGAAAATCCTGAAGTCTACAAAACAGATTTAGCACTAACACTCGGCCGACTCGCTACGGATCATACAATCGCGCCGGCGAGACCCTAACGAGGTCAGCTTGTCCCCGACGAGACCACGCATGCATCCCCAAGCAAAAGCAAGCCTCTCATGCACATGCAAGTCCAAGAAAATCATAACACACACACACAACATGCATGTCTAGGACTTAGCAAAAATTTTTAAATATACACACACACAAGTCTAAAGCCACATAAGAACTAAAGACTAAGGAAACTAACTCGGTCACGGACCTCACATCCCTCCCCACTTAGGGGATTCGGTCCACCAAATCGAATAGATGAGTAAAATGCGCACGCACATCAGCCTCGTGTTCACAGGTAGCCTCCTCGAACCGCCGATTGTGCCACAAAATGTTCACCAACGGTATCACCTTATTCCTCAAAACTTTATCTTTCCAGTCTAAAATCTGAACTGGCTGCTCCGGATAAGTGAGATCTGCCTGCACTGGAATTCGGAGTCGGTACTGTAACTGCTGTCTGCTCGGCCAGACTCTTCCTCAACATCGAAATATAAAAGACATCGTGAATATGGGACATCGACTGTGGAAGCTCATGTCTGTACGCTCGCTGCCTATCTGCTCAACAACTCTGAACGGCCCAATATACCTACGGCTCAACTTGCCCTTTAACCCAAAACGCTGCACACCTTTCAACGGAGAGACTTTCAAATATACAAAGTCTCCCACCTGAAACTCTAACTCTCTGCGATGCCTGTCTGCGTATAATTTCTGGTGGGACTGAGCATTCTCCAATCGCTGACGTATCACCTGTATCTTCTGGTTAGCTTCCTCGACAACGTCAGTACTCATAGCGCCCGGATAAATCATCTCATCCCAAAATAAGAAGGTACTGCATCTCTTGCCATACAAGGCCTCATGTGGCGCCATACCGATGCTACTATGGTAACTGTTGTTGTAGGCGAACTCTATCAGAGATAGGTGATCGTCCAGCTACCGCGAAATCCAATACATAGGCTTGCAACAAATCCTCTATGGTCTGTATCGTCCTCTCAGACTGCCCATCGGTCTGCGGATGATAAGCGGTACTGAACCTCAACTCTGTGCCCATCTGCTGCTGGAATGCTTTTCAGAAACGCAAAATAAAACGAGGGTCGCGGTCTGACACTATGCTCAGTGGTACACCGTGGAGTCTGACGATCTTTGCTATAAACATGCGAGCCAACTATCAGGTGTATAGGTGCTCCAAATCGGAATAAAATGAGCGGTCTTCATCAGCCGGTCCACTACCACCCAGATAGCATCAAAATCGTGCCTCGTGTGGTGCTAAATATGCTAGCTTGGAGCAGCACATTATGTTATGTACATTTGTGTTTAGTTCAAAATTATGAACTTTGTATGGATTGCTCAGTAAGTATGTCATCCATGTTGATATGTGATGTTATGTTACCATGTGTACGATGTAGAGTAAAATAGCTCTAGAGACACTCGTATTGATTGTGCCTTAATAAAATATGGGTGCTCGGAAGTTGGATTTCAATCGAGTTTCGATTGTATCAACCCGATGTGTGATTTTGGGGGACAATATATCAGGGGCGGAGGGTTCTAGCTAGAGTATTAAGGCGGCGAGTTTGCCTCTACGGAGGATGGTGGCCGTAGTACCTTGCGGATCAGTCGTTGGCCAGACGATTGCTACGTAGAGCGAGGCTCGGTTGCACATGGCGTAAAGAGTCCGAGTAGCCTCCACCGTGAGTGTTGAGTCATGATTAAAAACCCGACGACAGCGGGCGAAAGCCTTGGTATGAGTATAGGTGTCCAGAACTGCCTTAGTCCAGGCGAGGTTAGGTGCCTAGTGTTGGGTTACGGGATAAATCAATACATCAGCATGCAAAGCGGAAATTTAAAATTTTTACAACAATGCCCGTAAAGCCCGAAACAGGATCCCATTGGTATACTAAAATAATCGTACTCACATGCATATCAAATATACATGATAAAACACATCTTGAAACGCATGATAAAATAAATTAATCTAATTAATTTATTCGGTCCTATCATGCTACTAATCGTGTTTTACGAGATTATCGGGTTACCTTGAATTCCAGAATGAAATCAAACAGTCGTCGTTCACGAGTAGATTAGTTCCGATGAATCAAGCGGAATGTTTACCGGCCTCCAACAGTGATCCACGCGGAGACGAACGCGAAACCGAAATCGATTTAATCGAATTAAATCGATTAATAACTTAAATGGGCCGTCGGCCTGTTTACCGAAAGCCAGCCCGCAGCCTTCTTCTTCTTCTTCTTCTTCTTCTCCGCTGATCTGCAACAGCGATCCGAGCTTGCTTCTGCCGACCTTGTCTCACCGTCAAGAACTCTGTTAACTACCACCGGCCAGCCGTCGTTAAGGACGCCGTCGACAGCCGCTGAAACTAACGAAGATGACGGAGAGTTCTCGGTGCTTACGCTGCATCCGAGGATCGTCGAAGCAGTCCAGAGTTCACCGCCGTTCGCACCTTGTCCGAGCCTCGTCGCCGAGACGTCCCAGAGAAGACGTGACCACCCTCGCCGCCGAGCTCAGCCTTGCGAACGACAATCGTCGCCGCAAGGTTGCAGTCGAACGTCGGTGAAGAGAAACCAGAGAACCGAGGTCGCCGGAGTGGGAGCTTGCACGCGGCTGCGGCCGACGCAGGAGAGCTTAAGTAGCTGTGCTAGCAGCTGTACAGCTTCCTCAACGTGCGACGGCCGGCGGTCGAAGCGTCGCGTAACGGCGTCGGTTACGCCCGCGAGAGAAAACCAGGGATTTCATGTATTACGCAATAAATCCCATAAATCAATGTTTTATTTCGCCAAAAAACAGGACCCTCGTGAATTTGCAAAACGTTCGGCCACCAAAACAGCTTTGGCAAATTTAGCCCCTGGCGATATAAAAAATTCGGTTTTCGTGATTGCGTCTCATTTGCGTGTGACCCATTAGGTTCAGTACCACGCCAGTAGTGAATAAATAGTTAATTCAACCAATTAACAAAACAATTAGTTCAAACCAACTAATTATATTTACACAAGATTCACGTTAACGTCTCAGCCACAATGCCATGACCTACCTGTGTGTATTGAATTTCAAATTTCATCATAAAAAACCTCTTATATGAGTTAGTTACCATGCCCTATAATCCTTTTTCATTTTCCAACATCCCGAATGAGCTTAGAGTATGGAATCAGTCAAACTCTAAATCAGTCAATCATATGTTATCCGTCTGTAAAGATTAGCTCTTAGTGACATTAAGAAACTCTTCTAATTCACATCGTACCTCGGCCAAGTGATTTCTGAGCTAGTTCTATATTAAAGGCACATAGAATGTTCCCTCCTTACTAGGAGGTGACAGATTCCTTTATTGGTTCTCATCTTATCTTCATGTGCCGAATATTCTATACCCAGATGGTGCCCGTGATACGACTAAGCCCTGCTGTATAAATAGACACATACTAAAGTTAATGTTCTACACATAAGATACTTATGGCCAACCTCAAGTTCAAAGATCAAGGCACAATAATCACATAAAAGAATCACTATTGACTAAATTCCATTAGTGTTCTTTTAGCGAGTCAATCAGTGAACTCATTCTCTATTGAGCACCTACACAACTTACTTCAGTGTCAAACTTACACTTGTAGTTAAATGAGATTCACTACTCCATCATAATGAGACAGTAAGCTGTTATTAGTCTTTGTAGTGCCATTGAGCCCCTACTCAATGCACCTATGACTAAGAATATTTGGACCTTAGGTTTATAAGATATAGGTCTCATTATCATGATCTACTATCAAGATCCTATATCTATTGCCCTTGTCCACGGGTTTTATCACATGCATTCATAAACACACAAAAAATATGACGATGCCATAAAAGGAATAACCATAATTAAACAAATAAATAAATAAAACATGTTTATAATAACGTGTGTGTTTGCCAATATATCAAATATAATTGGCTTTTAGGGCATCTACTCTTTCACCTAGGGCTAGGGAGTTCGTGTTGGACCTACCTTACCTTAATGAACAATAATGACTAACTACGATGGGTTAGTGGATCACGCTGACTTAACAAAGAAATCACATAATTGATTTGGTCGGGTGATTATTTTTGCTATGAGCTAAGCATGCAATTTGTGTTATGCATATGTGACAAATATGCTTGTTATCTTATATGATGATGTTGTTGTTTATGCTTGTGTTTTCTTGTGTACGGTGTTGGAGTGGTGCCCAAAGCGAGGATGCCAATGTACCGCTCACTGAGTCAAAGGACTCTCGCTTTGTTGCCCTATTTTTCAGATCCGTTTGGGAAGGGCAAGGAGCTCGCGTAGTCCACGTAGCTTGCGGGAAGGGTTATATAAGGTATTTTGTGATTTTGGGGACTAGCAATTGTATAGATATCATTTTGTATACTTAGACTAATCACACATAGTTGTAGTAAATGATGTGAAAAGTGAAGCATTAACCTACACATGGCTTGTATTTCTTTTAAAGTTTATAATGTTACATGTAAAGCTTTTGGAACCTAAGTTTGTATGAACTTCCAAAGTTTTATATAAGATGTGCATATTTTGTTAAATATTGTATTTGAGACCCCAAGAGGGCATTTAATGGTTGAGCATGTGTATTTGACCTAGTATGGGTCAAATGTGTTAGAATGCCCCTCTCCTCTCCTCTCTTGCTCTCTCTCTCTCACTTTCTCCTCTCACGCTCTCCTTGACTTAAATCTTCGTTCTCTCCTCTCTCTCTCTCGCTCCTACTCTCTCTCAGCTCTCCTCTCCCAAGGGGACCTAGGTGAAATACGGATTTCGAGGCAGCGAGTACTCTCTCTCTCACTCTCTCGGCTCTCTCTCTCTCTCTCTCCTCACTCTCTCGCGCCGACTCTCCCTCTCTCGACCCTCCTCTCCCTCTCCTCCCGGGTTGACATCGGCTTGACGCTCTCCAACTCTCTCTCACCCACCTCTGAACTCCTCTCTCACTCTCTTCTCTCCGCTCTCTCCTCTCTCTCTCTGCTCTCTTTAGGGTCTTGTATGTATTTAAGAGGTTTACACCCCTAAATCTTCTAGAAAAATACAGGTTGAGCCGGTATTTTCGAAAATATTTTAGTAAGCTTTTAATGTAAGTGTTTTATGCTAAGGACCTAAGGTTGTCATAGATGTTTTGGTATTAATGGAGGAGATTGATATCTTAAAATCTTTGACAAGCTTAGTCGGCACTTGGGGCGGGTTCCACCTCCTCCGTGGGTACTTGCCGAGCTCGGCTCAATCCTTGTTTTCACGGTTTTATACGCATAAGCTTCCACATTGCGATCTCCGAGTTGTGTTCTCTTTCCCAAGCCGTCGCAGCCCCAGGCTCGCGGGTCGTGATAGCTTTTATGGCATCAGAGCTTGGTGTAGCTTAATGCTTCATAGAAACTAAACCCTGTTCTCTCTCAATCGACCGCGCTGGACAATTTAGAAAAATCCGTTAATTTCGGTATCGTTGTTGGTTGCCTCCGACTCTCTCTCGTTACTCTCTCTCTCTCTCTCTCCTGTGGCGGCAGCGTTGTTTGCTAAGCGTCAAGCCCAGCAGGCCGTACCTCCGACAGTAGAGCTAGTGCAGGCAGTTGTTCAGACTAAGCCAGAGGCAGCACCAGTTCTTGCTGGGGATCCGAGAAGGAAAGATTATCTCGATTATTTGAGCCGTTTCCAAAAAAGAAATCCACCAAAGTTTGAGGGTAGTGCGGACACCGACAAAACGGATGACGGGGTACTTGACATGGAGAAGAACTTCGAGATCCTGATGTGTCCGGATGAGTACCGCATGGCTTTGGCTACCTCCACTTTCACCGACGCAGCGGAATGGTGGTGGAGAAGTGTGAAGGGACAGTTTGAGCAGTTCGGTAATTGGACCGATTACTTTGTGCTATTCCGCCTACAATACATTCGGGGACTGTGAAGAGGCAGAAGCAGCGAGATTTCGAGCAGTTGAGATAGGAAAAGATGTTCGTCTAGGAATACCACGCTAAGTTTGTTTCCTTATCCCAGTATGCTCCCTATCTTTTGTTCGATGAGAAGAATTTAGTAAGGAGATTTCATGATGGGTTGCGAGGGGAGATCGTGAACAAGATGGGTGATGACAAGTTTCCTACCGTGCACCAAACCCTAGTGAAGGCTCAAAACATCGAGACAGATTGGAAGAGATACACAGCGGAGAGGTCACAAGCTGATAAGAAAGGGAAGGCTAAGCAGTGGCCGAAGAAGAGAAGGCAGGGCGAAGCCGCCGATACCCGCACCACTCCGAGTGGGGAGGGTAACAAGCAGAAGTGGAGACCGTATATTGAGTGCTACAACTGCCACGAGAAGGGACATGTTAGCTGCATTTGTTCGAAGCCGAGACAGTTTAGGCGCCAGGATGGACCGCATCAGCCCACGCCGTTGCAGATGCTGCAGCCACCATTGGGTCAGCCGGCAACCCGACCTATTACGCCTCAGGGGCCGGCTGGGCAGCCACCGAGAGTGCAGGGCAAGGTCCATGCGTTGACCAGTGAGGAGGACGGCGGGAGCTTTTCGACCATCACAGGTACATTATCAGTTTGCAGCATTCCAACATTTAGCTTGTTTGATTCTGGTGCTACGCATTCCTTTTTTTTTTCGAGAGTTTTGCTGTTAGATTACTTGCCCGATATTGTGTATATGATTACTTGTTTGAGATTACCACTCCCGTGGGTTATGTGTTGTTGGCCAATAGTTGTTATCGTGTGTGTGAGATCCGAGTAGGGGACCACGTGTTACTCGGGGATTTGATCGTGCTTGACCTATCCGACTTTGATGTGAGTTTGGTTATAGATTGGTTGGCCGAACATTTTGCGAGGATTGATTGTCGCGCCGGGGCAATTACGTTTAGAATTCTGCAAACTCCTAAGTTTCACTTTTATGGTGATAACTCGAGGAAGGGTGTCCCGATTATTATTGCTTTGAAAGCAAATAGACTTCTAGAGCGAGGTTGTTTGGGTTGCTTGGCAAACTTATCGAACCCGCATGTTGAGGTAGGTCAGCTTAAGGGTATTTCGATTGTGTGTGAGTTTTCTGATGTTTTTCCAGAGGAGTTGCCTGGGTTGCCGCCGAAGCGCGAGAATGAGTTCCAGATTGACTTAGTGCCTGGAGCAGCGCCCGTCTCCAAGGCACCTTATAGGATTCCGCCGGCAGAATTAGCAGAGTTGAAGACCCAGTTAGGCGAGTTGTTAGCTAAGAGGTTCATCCAGCCTAATTCGTCACCGTGGGGTGCACCAGTGTTGTTTGTGAGAAAGAAGGATGGTAGTCTACATATGTGCGTAGAATACAGGAAGTTGAATCAGTTGACAATCAAGAACAAGTATCCATTGCCGCGGATAGACGACTTGTTTGATTAGTTGAGAGGGGCTGCCGTGTTCTCGAAGATAGATCTGAGGTCCGGGTATTATCAGTTGAGGGTTAGATCCGAGGACGTGCCGAAGATAGCTTTTCGCACGTGGTATGGTCATTTTGAGTTTTTGGTTATGTCGTTTTGATTGACAAACTCACCGGCAGCGTTTATCAAACATTTGAGGTTGGTATTGCAGGTTTTGCGCGAGAAACAGTTGTTTGCTAAGTTTAGCAAGTGTAAGTTTTGGCTTTCTCAGGTGCATTTCGTGGGTCATATTGTGTCCCAAGAGGGCGTGGCCGTCGATCCGGCTAAGGTCGATGCCATCCTTGAGTGGGAGAGGCCCAAGAATGCGACCGAGGTTCGTAGCTTTCTGGGTTTAGCCGAGTATTACCGAAGGTTCATTGAGAACTTTGCGAGGTTGGCGAGTCCGATGACTAAGTTCACTCAGAAAGCACTTCGGTTCGAGTGGAGTGACGCGTGTGAGTACAGCTTCGAGGAACTAAAGCGTAGACTGACCATGGCTGCAGTGTTGGCTTTGCCTGACGATCAGGGCGGTTTCATAGTGAACAGCGACGCTTCTTTGAGTGGTTTGGATTGCGTGTTGATGCAGCACGGCCGAGTTATAGCGTATGGTTCTCGACAGTTGAAGACGCACGAGGGTCATTATCCCGTACATGACTTAGAGTTGGCCGCGGTTATATTTGCTTTGAAACTGTGGAGGCATTACTTGTATGGCGAGGATTTCGAGATATACACAGATCATAAGGCATATTGGAGTGGGATCTCGCGGAGCAGTTTGGCCGCCTTGGCTTGTGTGCTGTTGAGCGTGTACAAGGGGTTATCTTCGCTACTTATATAGTTGAGCCGGAGCTACTTCAGCGGCTGAGGTTGACACAGCAGGGCGACGCTGCACTTCAGGAGGTACGAGCGCGCCTTGAGTCCGAAGGAGTATAGACTATGACATTGGGGCAGATGATATTGTCCGATACAGACACCGTATGTGTGTTCCGTAGGATATCGAGCTTAGACAGCAGATTTTGTCCGAGGCACATAGTAGCAGTTTGTTTGTGCACCCAGAGGTTACAAAGATGTACATAAATTTGAAGACACAGTTTTGGTGGCCGGGCATGAAAAGAGATGTCAGAGACTTTGTAGCGCGGTGTGCATTGTATCAGAAATTAAAGGTAGAGCATCTGAGACCTGGCGGATATTTGCAGCCATTAGAGGTTCCCATGTGGAAATGGGAAGATGTGACCATAGATTTTGTTCAGGGATTACCGCGGACGAGGCACGGTTTTGATGCTATCTATATGGTAGTGGACCAGCTGACGAAGACCGCTCATTTTATCACGATTTGGATCACCTATACAACTTATAGGTTGGCTCGTGTGTTTATAGCGGAGATCGTCAGACTCCACGGCGTACCACTGAGCGTAGTGCCGGACTGCGACTCTCATTTTACATCACGTTTCAGGAGAGCGTTCCAGCAGCAAATGGAGTTGAGGTTCAGTACCGCTTATCATCCGCACACCGATGGACAGTCTGAGAGGACGATACAAACCCTAGAGGATATGTTGCGAGTCTATGTATTGGATTTCGGCGGTAACTGGGACGATCACCTATCTCTGGTAGAGTTTGCCTACAACAACAGTTACCACAATAGCATCGCCATAGCGCCGCATGAGGCTTTGTATGGCAAGAAACGTCGTACTCCCTTGTTTTGAGATAAGATGATTGATCCGGGCACTGTGAGTATCGACGTTGTCGAGGAAGCTAACCAGAAGATACAGGTGATATGTCAGCGACTGGAGACTGCTCAGTCCCACCAGAAATCATACGCAGATAAGCGTCGCAGAGAGTTAGAGTTTTCGGTGGGAGACTGTGTATTTGAAAGTCTCTCTGTTGAAAGGCGTCAGCAATTTGGATTGAAGGGCAAGTTGAGCCCCAGGTATTTTGGGCCATTTAGAGTTGTTGAGCTGATAGGCAGCACAACGTACAAACTTGAGCTTTCACAGTCGATGAGAACATTCATAATGTCTTTCACATTTCGATGCTTTGGAAGTGTCTGACCGAGCCGAAGTAGTTACAGTACTGACTCCGATTCCAGTTCAGGCATATTCTTACCTATCTAGAGTAGCCAGTTCAGATACTGGACCGGAAAGATAAAGTTTTGAGAAACAAAGTGATACTGTTGGTGAAAGTTTTGTGGCGCAATCAGTGGTTCGAGGAGGCTACCTTGAAACCCGAGGCTGATGTGCGTGCACATTTTTCTCACCTATTCGATTCGGTGGACCGAATCCCTTAAGCGGGGAGGGACGTAAGGTCAGTGACTGAATTAGTTTTCTTAGTCTTTAGTTCTTATGTTGGCTTTAGACTTATATGTGGATAGCTTGCAAATTTTGCTAAGTCCTTGCTTGCATGTACATGAGAGGCTTGCTATTGCTTGGGAATGCATGTGTGGTCGCGACGAGCTGAGGTTGCTGGAGCCCTAGGTAAGTTCCCCTAGGTGTTCATTTCTTTCCCTTTGAATTTATTTGATTTAAATTTGATTTTAACACTCTTCCGGTATTACTCTACGAATAGATCGCCTTGATTTTCGGTTTTGCGTAGTCTTGGGGTGTACGATCGTGGGAAGCTTGTTTTTGAGGTGAGCAGTTAAACACCAAGTGTGTGTGTGTGTGTTGGTATACATGAGTATATGCTTAGAGGTATGTTTGGTGTGTTTACATGATTTTTGATGATTATGTATAGCCGGGTCAAGAACTCTAACTTGATGTTGATTATTGTGATGTAAAATTATGTGATATACTATATGATATTCATGTGGTGCTAAATATGCTAGCTTGGAGCAGTGCATTATGTTATGTACATTTGTGTTTAGTTCAAAATTATGAACTTTGTATGGATTGCTCAATAACTATGTTATCCATGTTGATATGTGATGTTATGTGAGCATGTGTACGATGTGTAGAGTAAAATAGCTCTAGAGACACACTCGTATTGATCGTGCCTTAATAAAATATGGGTGCTCGGAAGTTGGATCTCCGTCAAGTTTCGATTGGTCAGCCCGAAGTGTGATTTCGAGAGACAATATATCGGGGGCGGAGGGTTCTAGCTAGAGTACTTAAGGCGACGAGTTTGCCTCTCGGAGGACGGTGGGCGTAGTATTTTGCAGATCAGCCGTTAGCCAGGCGATTGCTACGTAGAGCGAGGCTCGGTTGCACATGGCGTAAAGAGTCCGAGTAGCCCCCATTTTGCGCTGTGAGGTCGCCCCTACCGTGAGTGTTGAGTCGTGATGGAAAATCCGGGGACAGCGGGCGAAAGCCTTGGTATGAGTATAGGTGTCCGGAACTGCCTTAGTCCAGGCGAGGTTAGTTGCCTCGGGCTAGGGAGTTCGTGTCGGATCTACCTTACCTAAATGAACAATAATGACTAACTACGATGGGTTATGGATCACGCTAACTTAACAAAGAAATCACATAATTGATTTGGTCGGGTGATTATTTTTGCTACGAGCTAAGCATGGTACGAGCGAACCTGGGCAATGCAGTACAACGAAAGAGCCCCACCACAAACATTTTCACTTTATCAAGTCTCATTAGCGCTCACGTTGTCGATGTCTCTTTTCACAACAATACTCACATTGGGCACACCAATCGCATAAGTACTATTGTTAGACATACAACGCTTTCCACGCTTTCCAAATTTCCAATCCAACAAATGTTCATCATTTTTGCCATAGAATAAAAATATTCCCATAAGATGTCCGAATCACATATTCACTACCAACATGATCATAGGTACGAAAACACACTAGCAAATTGCAATAAAACACATCACCATCATGCTAGCATTACAACGTGCTCATAATACGCATATCATAAAAATCTAGGGTTTCCACCCGAAATTTTAATATCACATAGTCATGCTCATACCACATAAATCATCACAATCCTAATACATCACCAACACATCACGTACAACCAAGAGGTGCAAACCACTCACCTCGAAGGCTCGGCCGAAAACACGCAAGAACGCAACCTCACCACAAACAAACGCACCTGGGAGAGAAGCTAGGTCAAAAGCAACTAAGTGGGTGAGGAAGAGAGAGATAGGATGATCCTACACCCAAGAACCAAGGGAGAATAGGTAGGGAAACTCACCTAGGTCAGAGGTGGAGCTCCAGACGCGGGGAAGAAAAGAAGCGGTGAAGGGGTAAGTAATAATCTCAAGACCCGAACTTATCCACGGCCTGCACGCAACTATCGGTCGACGGAAAGTGCTCTGCACAGCACAAAATCGATCAAAACCAACAAACCAACTCCGATACGCACACAACCAAGCACTCCCTCGTGCCGACGGGGTCACCAACCACGTGACACCCGCGGTACACCCGAACACGCATACACGGATAACGAAAAATACATCCAAGCACATCTCATAATTTCCAAAATAATTCATAAACAAAACAAATAAAACAACGAACCTCACATACCGTGTGTATGAGATCTTAGTAGGGGACCACGTGTTACTCGGGGATTTGATCGTGCTTGACCTATCCGACTTTGATGTGATTTTGGGTATGGATTGGTTGGCCGAACAATTTGTGAGGATTGGCTGTCGCGCCAGGGCAATACGTTTTCAATTCTGCGAACTCCTAAGTTTCACTTTTATGGTGATAACTCGGGAAAGGGTGTCCCGATTATTAGTGCTTTGAAAGCAAATAGACTTCTAGAGCGAGGTTGTTAGGGTCACTTGGAAAACTTGTTGAACCTGCATGTTCAGATAGGTCAGCTTTAGGGTATTTCGATTGTGTGTGAGTTTCCTGATGTGTTTCCAGAGGAATTGCCTAGGTTGCGCCGGAGCGCAAGACTGAGTTTCGGATTGACTTAGTGCTGGAGTAGCGCACGTCTCCAAGGCACCTTATAGGATGCCACTTGCAGAATTAGCAGAGTTGTAGACCTAGTTAGGCGAGTTGTTAGTTAAGGGGTTCATCTAGCCTAATTCGTCATCGTGGGGTGCACCGGTGTTGTTTGTGAGAAAGAAGGATGGTAGTCTACGGATGTGCGTAGATTACAGGAAGTTGAACCAGTTGACGATCAAAAACAAGTATCCATTGCCGCGGATAGACGACTTGTTTGATTAGTTGAGAGGGGCTGCCGTGTTCTCGAAGATAGATCTGAGGTCCGGGTATTA
This sequence comes from Xerophyta viscosa, assembly GCA_002076135.1. Classification (NCBI taxonomy): domain Eukaryota; kingdom Viridiplantae; phylum Streptophyta; class Magnoliopsida; order Pandanales; family Velloziaceae; genus Xerophyta; species Xerophyta viscosa. Next base: position 4,022,193 of record MJHO01000005.1, on the reverse strand, counting down.
TCAGTTGAGGGTTAGATCCGATGACGTGACAAAGACACCTTTTCGCACGTGGTATGGTCATTTTGAGTTTTTGTTTATGTCGTTTGGATTGACAAACGCACCGGCAGCGTTTATGGATATGATGAATATAATTTTCCAGCCGTTTTTGGATCGGTTTGTGGTGGTATTCATTGATGATATTCTCTTATATTCTCGTAGCTAGGAGAAGCATATCGAACATTTGAGGTTTGTATTACAGGTCCTCCGCAAGAAATAGTTGTTTGCTAAGTTTAGCAAGTGTGAGTTCTGGCTTTCTCAAGTGCATTTCGTGTGTCATGTTGTGTCCCAGGAGGGTGTGGCCGTCGATCCGGCTACGGTCGATGCCATCCTTGAGTGGGAGAGGCCTAAGAATGCGACCGACATTCGTAGCTTTTTGGGTTTAGCCGGGTATTACCGGAGGTTCATTGAGAACTTTGCGAGGTTGGCGAGTCCGATGACTAAGTTGACTTGGAAAGCACTTCGGTTCGAGTGGAGTGACGCGTGTGAGCAGAGCTTCCTGAATCTTGACCAAAACGAGCACGCATTGCTGCCTCCCATCCCACACAACCTCCTCAAAACAATGACTATGCCACAGAATCTTGACCAAAGGCACGGTCTTGTTCGGCAATACCTTCTCCTTTCGGTTAAAATTTGAACCGGTCGCTCCTCAAAAGTGAGATCCTCTTGAACGGGAAGCGACTCCTTAGAAACCATATGAGACAGATCTCTTAAGTACTTCCGAAGCGTCGAAACGTGAAAAACGTCGTGAACATGCAATAACGTCTCCAGCAAGGCTAACCTATAGGCTGAATTACCAATCCGCTCGGTAACATCAAACGGGCCAATAAACCTCGGGCACAACTTACCCTTCAACCCAAACCTCTGAACACCCTTCGTCGGTGAAACCTTGAGGTAAAAAAAATCCCCGACCTGGAATTCCAACTCCCGTCGGCGCTTATCAGCGTAGGACTTCTGGCGGGACTGTGCGGACTCTAGTCTCTGACAAATCACTCTAATCATCTTATTAGCCTCCTCAACAACATCCGTACCCACAGATCCTATATCCACCGCACGATCCCAAAATAAAGGAGTACGACAACTCCTGCCATACAAAGCCTCGTGCGGTGCCGTCACGATACTACTTGTGAGGTCCATGACTGATTTGCTTTTCTTAGTCCTTAATTCTATGCGTTGGCTTTGGACATGTGTGAGTGGATGGATTGAGATTTTGCTAAGTCATTAGCATGCATGTTGTGTGTGTGCGTTATGTTTTCTATGGACTTGCACTTGTTTGTGGGACTTGCTCTTGCTTGGTGTTTGCATGCATGGTCGCGTCGGGGACGAGCTAGCCTAGTTAGGGGCTCGTCGGCGCGAGTATGTGATCCATAGCGAGTCGGCCAAGTGTTTGAGTTGAATCTATTTTTGCAGATTTCAGGGTTATCGGTCGACCGATCGGAGCAGGTAGAGTATGTGAGAAGTTATTTTAAGCGTTTTTTGGGGTTATTTTCTTCTTCCACCTGCGAGCTGAGTTGATGGAGCCCTAGGTAAGTTCCCCTAGGTATTCATCTCCTTTTTCTTGATTTTATTTGATTTAAATTTGATTTTCACACTCTCCCGGTTTTGTTCTACGCCTAGATCACCTTTGCTTTCGGTTTCGTGGAGTCTCGGGGTGTGAGCTTGTGTGAAGCTTATTTTTGAGGTGAGCGATTAAACACCGAATGCGTGTGTGATGGTATGCATGAGAACATGTTTGGTGTGTTTACATGATTTTTAAATGACTTATATGTAGCCGGGTCAAGAACCCTAGCTTAATGTTGAATGTTGCTATGTAAAATTATGTGACATGCTATATGATACTCATGTGATGCTAAATATGCTAGTTTTGAGTAATACATCATTTTGTGTACAAATGTGTTAATTCAAAATTATGAACTTGTATGGATTGCTCAATAACTATATTATTCATATTAATATGTGATGTTATGTGAGCATGTGCATGAGTTGTAGAGTAAATTAACTCTTGAGATACCCGTATTGTTGTGCCTTAATAAAATGTGGGTGCTCGGAAGTAGGATCTCCGTCGATTTTCGATTGAGTCAGCCCAATGTGCGATTTTCGAGGGACAATATATCGGGGGTGGGGGGTTCTAACTAGAGTACTTAAGGCGGCGAGTATGCCTCTATGGAGGACAGTAGGCATAGTGCCTTGCGGATCAACCATTGGCCAGGCGATTGCTAGGTTGTGTGAGGCTCGATTGCATAAGGCGTAAAGAGCCGAGTAGCCCCCATTTTGCGCTGTGCGGTCGCCCCCATCAGCGAGTGTTGTGTCATGATGGAAAATCCGACGACAGCGGGCGAAAGCCTTGGTTAGAGTGTAGGTGTCCGGAACTGCCTTAGTCCAGGTAGGGGTATAGGTGCTTTGGGCTAGGGAGTTCGTTGATGGGCCTACCTTACCTAAATAAACAATTATGACTAACTAGGATGGGGTTAGTGGATCACGCTGACTTAATAAACAGAATGCATAATTGGTTGGTTGGGTGATTATTATTGCTACGAGCTAAAGCATACTTGTGTTATGCATATGTGACGGATATGCTTGTTATCATATATGATGATGTTGTTTTTTATGCTTGTAGTTTCTTGTGTGCGGTGTTGCATTGGTGCACCAAGGGAGGACGCCAATGTACCGCTCGCTGAGTCGAAGGACTCACCGCTTTGTGCTCGTTTTTCAGATCCGTTCGCGAATGGCAAGGAGCTCGCGTAGCCGACGTAACTTGCGAGAAGAGATATAAAAGGTATTTTGGGGTTTTGAGGACTAGAAAGTGTATAGACAATATTTTGTATATTTAGTGATTGAGCTTGTGTATTTAACTTAGTATGCGATTACAAATGTGCTAGAATGAATATTTGACTTGAAATGCAAGTTTTGATACACTTAGCTTTTATTTTACCGTATTTTGATTTTTAAAGAGTTTTGAGTCAAAACTCGTCGTCTTGGCGTATTTTGGATGCTTGGGAGGTCCTACATATGTATCCAAGGTAAATACTAGGGCTTGTAAGGTTGAATTCCAAGATCCAGTTGGGACGAATTTCGTGGCGACGAGTAATTCATTTCTGAAATCTGAATTCGATTTTTTTGATATTATCGGTCGACCGAAACTGTAACAACATTATTTTAAGCTCTCGGGTTGAGTATCATTTGACCAGCCCTCAACTTTCAGTAGACCGAAAACTCTCTGTAATTGGCATTTTGATTTCGGTTTAAATTGTTTCCGAAAATACTTTTGATGCTTATATGGTCTTGTATAAATGTATTTAAGAGGTTTAGCACCTCCGAAACTTTTAGAAAAATACAGATTGAGCCGGTGTTTTCGAAATTATTTTTCTAAGCTTTTGTTTATAAGTGTTTTATGTTTCGGACCTAATGTTGTCCTAGATATTTTGGTATCAATGGAGGATATTGATATCCTAAGATTTTTGACAAGCTTAGTCAGCAATCGTGGTGGGTCCCACCTCCTCCGTGGTCACTTGCCGGTGTCGAAAGTCCCAAGCTCGACTCAACTCTTGTTTTAACGGTTTTATGTGTATGATTTTCCGCATTGCAAACTCCGATTTGTGTCTTCCTTCCCCCAGCCGTCGCGGCCCCGGGTCACGAGTCGTGACACTATTGTGGTAACTGTTGTTGTAGACAAACCCAATCAAAGATAGCTGATCCTCCCAAGTACCACCAAAGTCCAAAACGCAAGCTCGAAGTATATCATCCAGGTCTAAATCGTCCCCTCCGACTGACTTTCTGTGTGCGGGTGGTATGTGTGAGGTTCCGGAGATCTAGAATTAATATTATCGGGTTAATTACCTTCTATTGGGAGTTTATTCGATTTGTTGATTGATTAATTGGCTTTCAATTGAATTGAATTTGATTTTGATTGATTTGGTTGTTTTGGGCCAATTTGGGCCCAATTTGAGTTGGACCCGGCCGACCGAGCCACTCGGTTCGGTCTAGCAGAGCCCAGTTTATCAGATGAGCCAAAAAATGCTCGCCCAGTCGCGCCGCCTCCTCATTCTCACTCCCCCGCTCGCGTCTCTCTCTCTCTCTTACGATTTCTCTCGCTCGATCACCGTGCCGTCCGTCTTGCCGTCGGGTGCGCGTCGCCACCTGTGCTGCCTCTCCTCCTCTGTCTCCGGCTCCCAATCTCTCTCTCGCGCTCGATCTCTAATTGCCCGTGCGGAACCCTACTTCGGCCGCTCTCGATCCCGCCGGCGTCGCTCCCGTGACCTCGTCGGTGCTATCTGACTCGCCACTGACCCTCCTCGGCGTTGATTGAGCCGCCGTTCGCCGAATATCTCTCTCGGTCTCTGATCTGTTGCTGGCCGCGCCGCCGCTGCCTATCGCAGTTGCTTCTCCGGCCAATGTCGGAGTCACCGCCGTCTCCTCCGCCCCCTGTGCTCCTCGGCCGCCGCCAACTTCGCGGCCGACCACCGTCTCTGGCGAACTTTTCCGGCGAACTCGACCACTCGTTGCTTCGCCTCCTCTTCAGGAACGCTTTGGTGGAGTCATTTTCTGAAGAGCTCCGTTGGATCTACGTCGTCCGTCGGGTCTCGGTTCGGTAAAACCGGGACGTAGGTGAGTGATTACGCGGTCTCACATTTTTGTGTTGTTTTATGTTGTGCTTGATGTATTTTGTATACTAGCATGACAGGTATTGATTACTAGCATATTATTGGCGGGATATCCTACTTGGTCGGGTATTATAGCTGTTCCCTAGACTAGTACCTTAGTAGTGGTTGCCTTTAACTATAGCGTGCTTAGTTGGGACATCTAGATAGATGTGACACTTGTTGACTGGTTGGTATGAGATACGTGTTCTTCGTATAACGTGTACGGTATTTTCGTTGCCTTTGTGAGTATAATGGGCAGGGTTGCCATATTTATACTCTCATAGGGATAATTGTGTGTTAACATGTTTTTGAGCGACGGACTCTACTTAGTAACGTTGAGCGCAGCCTGCGTTCTAGTTATACATGTCGTAGGGTTGTTGACCTAGTCTTCTACTCATAAGAGTATTAAGGCATGACTGTCGGGTTAAAACTCTTAGTAGAATCTGTTGTGATTGTAAAATATTTATTGTGGCACTTGTTGTGTATGCTTGACTCTATCTAGTGATGTGTGTGCGCCGCCTGCGCTGGTTATACCGTAGTAGAGATGTTGAAACACTGGACTTGTGTTGTACAGCTTGTGATAGTATGCTTATATATGTTTCACATGGATTTTGAGACGATTACTTATTTGATTTATAAGCTAGATTCATATATAACATGTTAGGTGTACATATGGTAATATATGTGCTTATAAATCGTGATTGGATGTCTCGGTATGTTCCATGTGGTTTGATTAGCATGCTATGTATGTTGTTAGCTGTCGGAAAGAGCATTGGGGCTTTATGCTAGATTATGCTTTTGGCGGGGTTTATGAATGCTACATTATAAATGAAGTTGACTTTGCCTGGACATGTATGCGAACGGGTGTTCTAGAAATGCATGCGATAGGAGTGTCGGAAATATGATATGAGTCATGGTGCATGGATGGCACGTTATGGATATGTATGCTTGCATGGATGAATATTGAGGTGTGTGACCTAGATGATATCATTGGCGGGAGTGCTTATATAATAACATGCTTATGCTTTGGCCTACCTTATGATGTATTGAGTTGATTACTCTAGGTGTACAAGCGGTAGCTGTTATGTGGGTATTATCATTTGCGATATTAGTTAGTATGTGAACTAGCGACCCTTATTATACTCGTGATAGGCTGACTTGTGGATATGTGAGCGGTGCTTGCTTTTTATGTGAATGCCATTATAATGTGTTATACATGTGTGATCATGCCTACTATATGATTATGGAATGTGTAAATGAGTAGAATCATGTTAGGGTTTAACATAGAATAGTGATACTCGTGTATACCTATGATGCCTTCACATGGTTGTAAAGTATGATTTATGTGGATTAGCATGTGGATGTGATATTGATTTTACTATGGATAGTGTTTGAGTAGGTTTACTTGGTAAACAGTTTTAGTAGAATGTGGTTTCACTTATATAACATGCTTGATGTGTTTTGTTATACCTAGCTATATAGGGATTGTAATACATCTTGTTGGACGAGAGTTTTATGTTTGGCATGATGAATGACTATGTGGTTTGTTTACTTGGATAGGTGTGTGAGCGGACCAAAGTCTAGCGGCACTTTAGTAAACATGGTAGTGACATATGCTTGTGTGGCTAACAGGATTATTCTACCCGGCTGAGTACGGGAGCGGAACTGCTCTTGTGAAACTCTTGGTAAGATGGACTTAAGATTAGTACGGTTGAATTGTATGTTCATCTATTACCCGAAATTCGAGTAGTTTACCGGCTAGAGTGGCGAAAATGATGGACTGATTACAACGTCAGTGTTTAATCATAATATATGATGTCTCTATTGAGGCAGGTAGGCGTAGGGTGATCACTGTTGGTCAGAGTGATTTTTACAGTGTGCGAAGCTCAAGGTTGTGCTTTCCAGAGGATGCATCGCTACTGAGTATCTCTCATAGTACGCCGTGAGATCGCCCTGCCGTGGGTTTGGTGCCTTGGATGTGCACTAGAAGCAGATACCAGACCTTGGTAGTGGGGTCAATTCGAGTACCTAAACTAAACAGGAGAGTACTAATTGATTTGGATTAGTGATTTCAGTCTAATATAATTCAAAGATATCAATGGCATGATTGATTTGGGTAGGGCGGCGGACCTCGACATATTGATATGGTAGCTTGGACTGTTTATTAGCTTATATCTTTATATGTTGTGCCTTGGATGGCTTATGCTCTATTGCATGTTTATGTGGATATATCCTGATGCTCATTGCAATGTGGCTTATTGTTTGTTAAGCTTTGTATTCATGCTGTGCATGGTTATGTGTATACCTATTGTTGTTAGTATTACTTGATTGGCATAAATGACAGATGTATGCATGCAGAAGTTATTTGGCATGCGAAATGTGCATCGGTGTGCAGGTTTGTGTTTGCATGCACTATATGCATTGGCATGCGATTTTAGTTTATGCATCCAAGTTCTTGATTTTAGCTTATGTGCTTGCTGATGTGATACATGTTTGGTGTGTGACCGTAGCCCGGGCCTGTGCTAAGGGGTTGCTAGGATGGGTCACTCAATGAGTATATTTTATATACTCACGATGCTACTTTCCCTCTCAGGTGTTTGCGATGTCCGCTGGCGATTATAGAGCAAGCTTTGGGATTGCTGAGAATAGTTAGGGAACAAAAAGTGTAAATTAATGGTTTTCCGCTGCATATTGAATTAACCATTGGTTTTTTTTATTGTGATTTGGAAGTACTAGCTCATAACATCTACTTCATTTATTATTCTAGTTAAAAATTTCTAACCCTCGGTTCTGGGGCGCAACAATACGTGGGCTAAACCTAACTCTGTACCCATCTGCTGCTGGAAAGCTCTCCAAAACCTGGAAGTGAAGTGATGATCTCTATCTGACACAATGCTCAAGGGGACCCCATGTAGTCAAATGATCTTCGCTATGAACACTCGAGCCAATATCTCGGAATTAAACGTACTCCAAATTGAAATGAAGTGCGTGGTCTTCGTCAACCGATCTACAATAACCCAAATAGCATCAAAATTGTGTCTAGTCGTTGGCAAACCCTGCACGAAATCCATAGTCACGTCCTCCCACTTCCACACAGGAAATCTCGAGTGGCTGAAGATAACATGCGGGTCTTCGGTGCTCTGCCTTAACCCATTGGCAAACCGAACAATGAGCCACAAACTCTCGCACATCATTTCTTCATCCCGGCTGCCAAAACTGAGATATCAAATTCTCATACATTTTGGTGCCGCCAGGATGAACAGATAATAGGCTGTCATGCCCCTTAGACAAAATCTAACTACGAAACTCATCATCATATGGTACACATGGCCTCCAAACCAAAGGATGTCATCAGAACCGACGATGTACTCTGAAGTTCTCCTTACTCTAACATGTCCCCTATCCCCTGCGAAGCAATGTCCTCCTGTTGAGCAACTTTGATCCGCTCCACTAACTCTGGCTCACCTCGAGACGTAGCAAAAAGTACTCCCGGCCGACGCTCAACTGCGTGCAACCCCATCGTACTAAACTGCTCAACCAAGTCCCATCCGAGTAAACCTAGACTAGCAAGACAACCCGAGCTCTTCCGACTCAGTGCATTAGCCACAATATTCTATTTTCCCGGGTGATGCAAAATCCGACACTTAAAGTCCACAAGTACTCCAGCCAACGCCTCTAACGAAGATTCGGCTCCTTTTGCGAGAACACGTACTGCAAGCTCTCGTGATTCGTATAAATCTTGAACTCCTCGCCGTACAAGTAATGTCTCCATAACTTCAGCGCAAAGATCACCGCTGCAAACTCCAAATCATACACAGGGTAACTCCCCTCGTGCACTTTCAAATGAAGGGAACCATAAACAATGACTCTGCCTTTCTACATCAACACAACCCAACTTAATAAAGATGCATCACTATAGACTACGAATCCACCCTGATCATCAGGTAGTCTAGCACTCGTGCTGTAGTCAATCTTTGCTACAGCTCCTGAAAACTCCTCTCGTAAACCTCGGTCCACTCAAAATGAACCGCCTTCCTAGTTAGCTTAGTCATCAAACTAGCTAACTCGCAAAATTCACAATAAACGCCGGTAGTAACCTGCCAAACCCAGGAAACTCCACACCTCAGTCGCACTCTTAGGTTCATCCCAACCCAAAATAGCGTCCACTTTAGCAGGATCGACCGCTACACCCTCTCGGGATACCACATGACCTAAAAAATACACCTTGGTCAACCAAAACTCGCACTTGTTGAACTTCGCAAACAACTACCACTCCCGCAAGGTCTACAACACCAAACCCAAGGGCTCAGCATTATCCTACTAGCTACGCGAGTATACCAAAATGTCGTCGATGAAAACGATCACGAATCGATCAAGATAAGGCTAAAAATCCTGTTCATCAGACCCATGAAAACTGTTGGAGCATTCGTTAACCCAAACGGCATCACCAAAAACTCAAAATAATCATACCGGATCCGAAATGCTATCTTCGGCACATCCTCTGATCTGACAAGCAACTGATAGTAGCCCGATCTCAAATCAACCTAGGAGCACGCAGTCGTACCCTGCAACTTATCAAACAAGTTATCGATCATGGGTAAAGGATACTTGTTCTTCACCGTCGCTTGGTTTAGCTGTCAATAGTCTATACACAACTATAGACTACCGTCCTTCTTCTTCACAAACAATATTGGTGTACCCTACGGCGATACGCTCTGCTGCACAAAGCCCTTAGCTAGCAGATCCTCTAACTGCTGCCTCAGCTTAGTCAACTCTGCCGTAATACGGAGCCCTCGAGATGGGAGTCGTGCCCAGTATCAACTCTATACCAAACTCCATCTCACGCTCAGGAGGCAAACCCGGCAACTCCTCAAGAATCATATCCGAAAAAATCCGAACCATCGGGATACTCTCCAGTGTCCTCCAACCCACATTCGGGTTAATCAAATAAGCTAGATAACCTGAGCAACCCTGCTCTACGAGTCTGCAGGCCTTCATTGCACTAATCACATGAATATTTTTCCCTGCCTTGTCTCCGATAAAGTAAAACTTTCCAAAACCAGGAAACTTGAACGTCACGGTCTTGGTCTGGCAATGGATCTTCGCAAAATGTTGCTCGAGCCAATCCCTTCCCAAGATCATGTCAAAGTCGAACAGGTCCAACACAACCAAATTCGCAAGCAAAACACGGTCCCCAACTCATACCTCACACCCACGCAACAATTGTCGAGAAAATAAAGTATAACCCGCAAGCGTCGAGATCTCAAACATACAATCATACGAGCAAGACTGTACTGGAACACTAGCAACAAATCTGGACGATATAACTGAAAGTGTAGCACCGGAATCAACTAAAAAAAAGCGGGAGAAATATAAATTGACAATGTACCTGTCACAGCTGATCCACTACCGTGGCCTCCTCGCTCTTCAGTGCCTGAACTTGGCTCTGATCCCTCTGAGGCGTCCCCTCTGCGCCTGCAACTGTACCGATCTCTGTACTACTTGACTCGATGCATGCTGCTGCATTTGCTGAGGTGGACGGTACTGCTATCGTTGCTGCTGCTGTGAACCTTGCATCTAACCCTGTAGCCTAGTCTGAACCTCCCACGCGGCTGTTCTCGGAGTGGGCAATCCCTCTTGAAGTGCCCCTTCTCCCAACAATAGAAACATACAACATCGGGCCTCGCCCTCTACTGACCACCCTCCCCACTAGAAGTGGTTTTGGTCACTCTAGTGTCCTTAGCCTTCCTCTTCTTCGGCCACACCTTCTCCTTACCGTTCTTATCTGCCAGTGATCTCTCTGCCTTCATAATACCCAAATCAGTCTCTATGATCTGGGCCTTGACCAAAGGCTGGTGCACGGTGGGAAACTCATCTCCACCCTTCCGACCAATGATCTCATGTTTCAAACCACTCCAGAACTTCCGAGCCAAATGAACTTCTTCTCCAAGTAAGTGAGGAACATACCGAGACAAAGCTACGAATCGGGCATGATACTTCCAGATGGACATATCACCCTACTTAAGCCTCCAAAACTCTTTCTCCTTCTTCCGCTTGACGGACTCCGGCACATACTGTCTGTTGAACAAGGTCATAAATGTATCCCACTCTCCGAACTGGCCCACCTGGCCCTTCACACTCCTGCACCAATGCTCTGCCTCGCCGGTGAAAATGTAGGTTGCCAGCACCACTCAGTAGTTCGCTGGAGATCTAAGCGTCTCAAGGGCCTTCTCAACATCCATAACATAACTGTCCTCTTTATCCACATCGGCACCACCCTCAAAAGTCGTTGGATGCATCTTCTGGAACTTGGACAGACATTTAAGATAACGTTCATGCTCCGGGTCCTCTGTGTGATCGTCCGCCTGCATAAACACTACCTCGACCGGGGCGGGTGGTGGAACTGAATCTTGGGCCTGAGCAGGAGCCCGCTTGGCCTCGAGCGCGGTGGCCACAACGTCCTGTAACACCCTCACCGCACTCAGACCTGGTCCCTCCGGTGCATTATGATTGACCGAAAATTTAGTGTTCAGACGTGTTCGCAAGTGTTCGCATACTTTCAGTCGACCGAAAGTTAAGATCGGTCGACCGAAAATAGGCTCTAAAACACTGTTGACGACCTTCCTCCGGATGGGGGGAAAGAAAGTTTGGAGTCGCCACCTAATTTTTATGGAAAATTAGGAAACCGGGATAAGGCACGTTGAGATTCTTGGGTTCGTTGTCGGTTACGTGTGGGGAAGACAGAACACCCCCACAGCGCCCTCCGAAGAGGGTACTCTCAATTAAACAGCTTATATTATTTTAAAATTGGAATTTATCATTTTTATTTATGATATTTATATGTTATCGACTGCGCGTGTTTTGTTCATTTTTAAATTTGACGTGTGAAAATATTATTTTTCCGAGATATTAGAGTTCGGGGTAACCACCTTCATTCTAACTCATTTTAAATTTATTTAATTTTTGGATAAGGGGAGTAGAGGATCGGTTAACCGCCTCACTCTAACCCAAAAGATATTTAATAAAGATTTTTTATTATTTGAGTCAATTTTTATGTTTTTTTAAAAATTTTTTATTAAGGTATAGAGATCGGTTAACCGCCCTCCACCTCAACCTTTTCTATAAAAATGTTAAAATTTTTTATTACTTTTTATATTTTAAATAATTTAATAAGGTGTAGAGATCGGTTAACCGCCTCTCTCTAACCTTTTTTTTAAAAGATTTTAAGATTTATCTTTTTTTTTATTATTTTTTTATATTTTAAATAATTTAATAAGGTGTAGAGATCGGTTAACCGTCTCACTCTAACCTTATTTTTAAAAGATTTTAAGATTTATCATTTTTAATTATTTTTTTATATTTTAAATAATTTAATAAGATATAGAGATCGGTTAACCGCCTCACTCTAACCTTATTTTTAGAAGATTTGTTATTTTTTTTATACTTTTTATATTTTAAATAATTTAATAAGGTGTAGAGATCGGTTAACCGCCTCACTCTAACCTTATTTTTAAAAGATTTATGATGTTTTTTATTTTTTTAGCCATCATTATAGCTTAAAATCACCAATTAAAAGTGATCAAAATTGATTAAAAATATATTTGGGCCACTAAATAGGTCCCTAGAGTCAAAATGGCTAAGTCAGAATTGAAATGGCTCGATCAGAATTGAAAATGGCTCGGTCAAATTCGATTTGGGCTCGACCGGATGAAAATGGCTCAGTCTAAATGAAACTGGACTCGGTCGAAACGAAACCGACTCGGTCGGATCGCCAACTAGGGCTCAGTCGGTTTAAAACCGACCGAGCCCGAGCTCGTTATGGCGCGGGGCTGAGCCCGCGCCTGAACCGAATTCTCTTTTTTTTTTTTTTCTTTTTTTTTTTTTTAATGACAACCGGCTGAGCCGGTCGTGACCGGCTGAGCCGGTCGTCTTCAAGTTTTAACTCGCGGCCGCGCGAGCTCGCGGCCGTCTTGATAATGGCCGGCGGCGTTTCGCCGCCGGCCACGTCGAATTATATATGTGTTTAAGGTATATCGAGGGTCCTGGATTGAATGGTGGTGTCAAAATTTGATTTCGACGTGTATATTCCGAGATATTTGAGAATTATTTTCGGTTATCGTTTTTGTTTTTTTATTTCCGCCGCCGTAGCTCGCCGTCGGCGAAGCCACGGCGGTGTCATGTCGTATATACTATTTAGAGATCTTAATGAGGTGGTTTTGATAAAGTTTGGACGCATACCTTGATTATCCGAGGTTTTCGGTTTTAAGCTTTTCCGACGTACGCGGCGGCGAAACCGTGCGACGGCGGTGACGTCGTCGTAGATGGTCTCCGGAGCTGGTGGCCGGTTGTGGCAGTGGTTTATCTCTCTCTCTCGGATTCTCTTTTTCTCTTTTTTTTTTTTGGCCGGGCTCCTCCTCCTCGGTTCCGATCGCCGCCCCCCTCCTCTCTCGTCGAGCTCCCCCATAAATAGCCGCCGAGGCGGTGGCAACGTCGCGAGGTCGCAAGACCTCTTCCTCCGCGCGACCGCTTCTCTCGGCCGTTTCATCCGCTTTGATTTTTTCTTTTTTTTTTTTTTTGTTCGTATTACATAAATAACCCCCTTGTTTTGTAATTTGCAAAAATGGCCTTCAAAGAGTTTACATAAACTTGGTTCTACATATTATGATATAGCAAATATAGCCCCTCTCAAGTATAAAATTTTAGTTTTTTACGAAAATTTCTCGTTCGTGCGCGGCCCCGTTAGAATTCTAAACAATCATGTACGTCCATATAGTCTCGAATTAAGCTAAAATAAATTTAATCATGTAAATCAAGATTTTTAGGTTAATCGAATTTATCAAATAAAATCGGGACGAACCCGGACAAAATGGGGTGTCTACAGTTGCCCCTCTTTGTTCGATCCTTCGGAGAAGGATTGGACAAAGATAAGGAGACACCACATTTTGTCTGGAGAGAGCGAGAGAATTTGAGTATAGTCACCTTATTTCCAGAGTTACAGTCAAAATGTCAATATGAGATTAGTCGTCTCACAATGCAGCACAGTCGGCTTATGTTAAAATTGAAATGATATCAGTCGTCTCTCAGTAGAATACAATCGGCTAAAAGTATGATTTGAGGTGAGGTCAGTCGTCTCGTAATGTAGCGCAGTCGGCTTAAAATAAAATTGAAATGAGATCAGTCGTCTCGATGTAAAGCACAGTCGGCTAAAAGATTGATTTGAAAATGAGATCGGTCGTCTCGATGGAAAGCACAGACGGCTAAAAGATAAATTTAAAAAATGAGATCAGTTGTCTCGATGAAAAGCACAGTCGGCTAAAAGATATATTTAAAAAAAAATGAGAACAGTCGTCTTGATGAAAAGCGCAGTCGGCTAAAGGATTGATTTAAAAAATGAGATCAGTCGTCTCGATGAAAAGCACAGTCAGCTAAAAGATTGATTTAAAAATGAGATCAGTCGTCTCGATGAAAAGCACAGTCGGCTAAAAGATTGATTTAAAAATGAGATTAGTCGTCTCGATGAAAAGCACAGTCGGCTAAAAGATAAATTTAAAAAAAATGAGATCAGTCGTCTCGATGAAAAAGCAATAGCTCCGCTAAAAAGATTGATTTAAAAATGAGATCAGTCGTCTTCGATGAAAAGCACAGTCGGCTAAAAGATAAATTTAAAAAATGAGATCAGTCGTCTCGATGAAAAGCATAGTCGGCTAAAACATTGATTTAAAAATGAGATTAGTCGTCTTGATGAAAAGCACAGTCGGCTAAAAGATAAATTTAAAAAAAATGAGATCAGTCGTCTCGATGAATAGAACAGTCGGTTCATAGAAAAATTTGAAAATGAGATTAGTCGTCTCTTAGTAGAGCTCGTGATTGAGCACAGTCGGCTCAAGGTAATTTTGAAAAATGCGACAGTCGTCTCGTGATAGAGTACAGTAGGCTCAAGGAAAATTTTGAAAAATGAGACAGTCGTCTCATGACGGAGTACAGTCGACTCGAGGTAAAATTTGAAAAATGAGACAGTAGTGTCGTGATAGAGCACAGTCGGCTCCAGATAAAATTTCAAAAATGAGACAGTCGTCTCGTGATGAAATAAAGTCGGTTCATGGAAAATTTGAAAATGAGATCAGTCGTCTCATGATGGAACACAGTCGGTTAATGGAAAAATTTTAAAATGAGACAGTCGTCTCGTGATGGAATACAGTCGGTTCAAGGTAAAAACTTGGAATTGTGATAGGTCGTCTCATGATAGATCACAATCGGTTCAAAACTCAAGATAGAATGAGACAGTCGTCTTGTGATAGAGCATAGTCGACTCAAGGTAAAACTTGAAAAATGAG